>JAUELE010255174.1:0-10655 GCA_031471655.1 Diodora aspera | reverse complement strand
GGTTCCAGAGTTCTGCTTCGGAAACGATGTCTCTGGACGCTAACGCCGACGCCGACGCCGACGCCGAAGCCAAAAAACAATATGTCTCCCCCTCCTTTGAGGGGGAGACATAATTATCAGCTTCCATGAAGTGCATTTATTCACTAACATTCCCACCAACAGCGCTATTAACGTCCTAAAGCAAAGAATCATCGACCTACTAGAACCATTGGATACTCAGTTACTCGTAGTTAGCATCATGAGCCTCAACAAATTATAGGTTTCTTCTACATATTTCACCCAGAGTGATAACCTATATGAACAGATCCATGACCTACCAATGGACATCTTTGCAGAGGTCTACATGTATATGACACACTTCGAACAACGGGCCTTTCAGTCAGCCTCATTCAAACACATCTTGTGTGACAAGATTCTTTCAAGTTAAATGCGTTGACGTCATTTTCTGTCACAACTTGCCATTGCCGTCACTGTTTGTCATTACAATAACAATTGCAAAAGTCTCCACATATTACATTATTAAGTAATACAAAGTAAAATTAACAAATAATGATTGCAGGTAGTATCCTCAATTGTACATGGAGAAAATAATGACAAATCCGATGAGAAGTTTTGTCAATACAATGACAAAATACATGTAATTATTAAAATTGAGATGTGCTCATTGTGTTTTATTTATTCGTGAAATGTCCCTTTATTAGTTCTTTAAGGAAAAACACCTACAAGGGTTGTCTGTATTGCTATTTCCTAATCCTCGTTTGGGCCTCTAGTTGTAAAATGACCCAAAGAATGTTATTGTGCCAAATGAAATTAATGTCTTGATTGTCACGCTACGGCTGAAATATTGCCCACAACAACTTTAAACATTTCACTCACTCAACCCCTTACCTTCTCAGATATGAGATGTTAGATTTACCAAGAGTGCTATTGTGCCAAATGAACTTAATTTTTTGAGATGTCAGATTTTTCAAGAATGATATTGTGCCAAATGAAGTTAATTGTGTGAGATTTCAGATTTACCTAAAATGTTGCTGTGCCAAATGAATTAATATTATTGTGCCAAATGAAGCAAATGTGTTACCATATTCTAGCTTACTCAGAATATTTTCTTCATGAAGAATGTTTTTTTTGCGTGCTTGTGAACACTGCCCATTTTGTATACTTTATGATCAAGGAATTGTCATTTTGACCTTGCTCAAAGTATTCTAATTGCTGAAGAATGTCACAGTCCTATATCAAACGCATGTATCTTGCTTTAGGAAGATTTTGAGTCCAGTGAAAAACCTTTTTCATTTCTAACCATTGCTTTTGATGCAAGGCTTCGACAGTTTGTTGTAGCTTTGGCACTTAGTTTTGGAATGTTAATAATTATGACAAGTTGAGAGGGTGTAACTGATCATGCTTTTTTTACATACTCATTTTACGCAAATATCTCGTTTAGAGACTTTGAAAGGAATATTATGTAATCTTGTCGAGTTTGAATTGGTTACTCTATGAATTTTAGTGATGCATTCCAAATATAATGGTTATATTTGAACCATACTTTTTGTGTTATATTGCTTGGCTTTGGCTGATGACTGCGATTGTTAGAATTATCATCTACTGATATCCTAATACTTGGAATACTGAATGCAAATTAAGCCTTTGCATAATTATCATAATGTTTCTTTTCTGAGAACTCATGAGAGAATTGAACACATCTGTGAAAGTGTTCGAAATGTGAACACTATGGCAATCGCTCACTGTTAACAAATTTAACACTGGTTTGTTTGCTCATGTTCTGGGTGCGCAAAACGTATTACATGGATTATGAATATGTCACATGTTAATAATTTGAACACCTGCTACTGTTCAAAGGACGTTAGAATTTTGAACACATAATGTTCAATTTGTTTACATATGCGACTTGCGGTGATGTTCGCGAAATTAATATTATGGTGTTCAAATTCTTAACGTCAGTGTTCAAATAGTTAACTGCAGTGTGAATTCATTTAACTGTATATAATTTAACTACTAAATTCAGAGCTTTACATTTGTTTCAGGGGATGGGATAATACATCAAATCTTGCATAATTTGTCAAAATATAAATTGATGCATTAAGTATTTCTATTACAGAGTTTAATTTGTAGATAACATTCTTTTTCAGCTGACACCTGTCACTTAGTTTGGCTGTTTTAGGTCAGCTGTGTCTCAGCATGCATCACCTGCAGTCAGATGATGGACCAGTCTATTGCATTACAGGTGTGATCAAGTTGGGTATGATCTTTGCAAAGGTGTCAGCTTCTGATGGGTTAATTTGGATTTAGTTTAATCTGATTGGTTCTGATTTAAAAGCTATTTTGAGCACTTCACTTGCAACCTGACACCAAGCAGCACCAGCTCTTATTCAATGCACCGCCAAGCTTTCTCAAGTTATCTCCAAAGTTAAATATCAAAGGTTCATTATATAAAACAATACATTTTCATCTATATTATAACTATTTTAATATACATGTATATCTCAAATAAGTTATTTGTAAGGTTAATTACGCGTGTTGAAGCTTTGAGTGAATGACTGCCAGGTGTCACTCAGTAACATTACCTTAAACCCTTTACATTGCTTACACCAGTATTTCAGGTATATAAATACCATGCCATTTAGCTAGTAATGAAGCTGGATGATAATTTATTCAGTACTATGGTGTTTTTTAAGCTTTCACATGTTTCTCATACATATGCACATATTAACATATAGTATTATCCCCCCGGCATATAATGGGGGGGGATATAGTCGTCACGTTGTCCGTCCGTCCGTCTGTAATCATTTCGTTTCTGGTCTAGAACTCGTAAACTATGAGGAATTTCTTTATGAAATTGGACAGTTTTATAGCTTGACCAGTGCAGTGGTGCCTTTTGGTAGTTTGAACGAGATGTTGGTTTTTTTATGCACCTTTTTAAACAAGCCGGGGGGATATGTCATCTACTGATGACTCTTGTTATGACATGCAATCCAACAGAAGTACATATTTAATCTAATTTTACAGCATATAATTTTCAACATTATTTGCATATTTGGGATTAAATTTCCTTAAAAAGTAGCTTTTCTGCTACTCTTTGGGTTTGAGACCCATCCAGGATTCGAACCTGACCCTCGGGTTCATGCATCAATTGCGAGCACCAAAGACTGGCAATGTAGACCACTCTGACTTCGCTATGAACAAAGTTCAGCAACTGGCTTTTCTCAGTCTACATTCAGTACCCCTCTGATAGGTAAATGGTCACAGTCACGTGAGAGATTACCTATGAGGCATAACAAGAGTCAACAATGTATTGAGCATTGGCATGGATGCAGAATTGAGTTCAGTTTATAGTCTCAGGATCAAATTTTGTTATGCTCTGTTTAATGAATTATTGTCTTTTTTTCCAGGGCGTTTTTCTCACAGTGAGTTCTGAGATGAAACAGGACATGAGAATAGTGACTGTCCGGGAAAGATTTGGTCTCACCAACTTGTCACCTGCAGAGTTTGAAGTGCGTCTGCTTGCCCTGCCCTTGGGGACTTCCAAGGTCAACTGGTTTAACTTCAGATTTTCCCAGTCACCTGAGGTCCTTCCTTCACATGAAGGCAAGAAGAGAAGTGAAGAAAATATCCAGTCTTTGTTGACCTGGAACTTACTTGGTCAGGTGAACGGGGATGCAGCAGATGTCAGCTATGTCCATTACATTGCTTTCAGGGAGAAGTCTAAGGAGATGAACTCCAAATGGTCCCTGCCCTTAAGGATTGCAGCTACAATGGAAGGAGTCCGGTTGAATTTGTCAGTGCCAAATATGGACTCGGATGGGTCATGTACAGTTCCATATTGTATTAGTTCCAGAATTCATCAAGGTGTGACCTACCTTGTTCTAGCCCGGGACGCAGGACCTGTTTGTGTCATCACTAACAACTGTTCATTCCCTCTGCTGTTTGGTCAGGCTCTTACCAACATAACCTTGTCAGGTGAGCCTGCAGAAGCTTCACTTTCATAGCAGTTACTGCACTCGATTCACTGTGGTTTTAGACAGTTCTTGTTGCTTGGGTTGAGGAATAGTTGAAAGTTGTTATTGGAACATAAGAAATTAACTAAAACCCGGTCAAGTATATACTGGCTGTTGAATAAAACTATTTTGTGAATGTGAGAAGCAATGGGTAGTGCATCAGCCTTACTTGGTTAGCAGCATCAGTTTGTGTTCACAGCCTGTCCTGGATCAGCTGATTTTCAGGGTTGTGGTAAATGTATCAACCTAGTAATCTGCCAGGCTTGGTCGTCATGGATTTGAATCTCTGTCAGGTGCCTCTCTTTCAGCACAGATAGAGCCCTGACACCATAAAGATATGGCTGAAAGATTTTTCAAAGTCACTTTAAAATCCAAAATCAATCACTCTTTTAGTCCGGAGATAGGACTCTGACACCAATGTGCTGTGGTGATATTGCTGAACGATTGCTGAAAGCTGCATTAAATATATAATAATTGATGTTGGCTCACACTTTCATTCATGCAGAAATAGTAGAAATGATGTGATATAGCTGAAACATCACTGAAAGCAATGTTGGCAGATCGGACCAAGGATTTTGATAGGGGAGGTGGAGGGTGCGAGGCTGTGGGGCGAGGGCTGGTCACTTGAACACCACAAATGTTAAGCCTCCTCCCTCCCTTCCCTGCATCTGGGTCTGATTAGGATACAAATCACTTACGGTACTCTTTGCTATAAGGCTACCCTAGGAACCTGGCAGCCTTGAGGTTGTAATTTGAATTCCACCCTGGTCATCAGGTCGTCAAATTCCTTTTGTTGCCACCCTGTGGGGCCTCCGGGGAGTGAAGTGATGTCACTTAGAATAGGGCCTCAGTAACCCAATGCTTGTTGTACAAGGCAACTAAAATGGGGATTTTTTGCTTTCATTTTGCGTTCTATCGATCCCTTTTGTGAACTGTGCACCTTGCACATCACTTTGCATTATGACTGAAATATTGTCCTTGCAACGTAAAACTTCATCTCAACTCAACTCAACTCAACTTTTGTTTTCCTTGCCATCGTGATATGACAGACTTATTGCTAAAGATATGTGAAATGCCACTCCTCCTTTACAACAGGAACTGTGGTTCAAGAAGAGACAGAGCTTATCAGTGACATACCGACTCTGGATCCAGGAAGTTCTTCTCACTACACCATGCCATACGTCAACACGCAGTATCCAGCAACAGATGCCATTACCTATCCCATGATGCACTTCTGCACGAGGTTGCCCCAGGAAGATGGATCATCAACCCAATCATCGTGGAGCTGTGGAGTGGATGTCATGACCACAAGCAGTACGTTTGTAAAACTTCCCGGAGTAGCAGATGTCAAAGTGCAGTCGGAGAAGGTTGCCATGGTGACCCACATAAAAATTGAACCAATCAGCAAAGCAGAAATTTCAGCTAAGGAGATTCGCAGTCGATTAAAAGGTGCCAAATCAAAGACAACAGTTATGGATGTGACTCCTACAGAAGATCAAAATGTGATGCTTGGTGTAGATGTGTCAAGGACAGAGAGTAAGGGATTGAAAAAGGCAAATCAGTCCAGTTCTGTGTATTCAGTAGGCATTTTCTTCCAGGACTTGTCCTTGGTAATGTTGGATGAACTGTCATCCACAGAGGAGGTATCGGAAATTTTGAAGCTGTGCTGTGATCAAGTGTACCTCGCCCACTTCCCCGTGAATACTAATGCTGATAAAGTGGACAGTAAGTCCTGCATCTCGGTGTCCATTGGGACAGTCCAGTTGGACAACCAACTGTACGGACGGGGTCAGTATGACTTTCCCGTTCTTCTTGTGGAACAAGTGACCAAGAAAGAGTCCATGCCAGATATCGATAAAATGACTGTTACTGAGAAACATGCTGTCCTGCGACTTTCAAGCTTCTTTCATGCTCAGATGGTATGTCACTTCTTTATAAAGATACACACAACTGGGTTTACATTGCATAAGTTTGAATTTGTTTTAGGAATAAATTATCAATGATATATCAACGCCACAATGAAGTGTGTGTGGCTTTTAGGGAGTGACTTATTGTCACTTTAAAAGTTGCTCATTGTTTGTCGTGGAAGGTGATCAAAATGAGGATCTATTGCTTTTACTTTTCTATCAATTTCTTTTTGTAATTGTGTCCCTTCGTGTGCACCTTGCATATTCTGCTGCGCTGTGGCTGAAAGATTTGCTCAACTCAACTAGAATCTAGCAGCTTGAAGTTACATATTGAAACAGCAGTCCCAGGATAAGGAAACTGGATTGTCATCCAGAGGGGAGATTACTTTGTTATACCTACCCTTTCTCAGTTGCTACTCAACCGTCTCCCAGCTTGTGTTGATCCTGGAAAAAGATCCCTCACCCAAAGCGCATTTCTCCAAAAAGTAGGGTAAATTGCTCCATTCGCAGTAACACACACCAGAAAAAGATCCCTCACACAAAGTGCACTTCTCCCCAAAGTAGTGTAACTAGCAGTTACACACACCAGTAGGGTCAACATTTACCCAGTAGTTATGATAACAAACGTCAGCAGCTTAATAAACTGCGTTAATTGAAGTATCAAGACAGGAGTTGATAAAAAGTAATAACACACTTCCATGAATAATTATTAAAAAGCAAATAATGAAGCAGTTTTGATTGATAGGATACTTTGCTGGCCCAAAAATGAAACAGGGAACACCTTCATAACATCACAACCAGTTTCGTATCTGTGCCTGGCAGAAGAATGTCATTAGCTCAGAGGACGCTTTCAGCTGCAGTTGTTTCTGTTTCAGGTTCTGACTGTAGACGATTCTGGAGCATCTGTGACCGAGTCCATTGAAGTAGCCGCGTCTCCTCTCTCCTTGTATTTGGATGACACCTTCATCTACAGACTTCTTCGGGAAGTGGAAGGCTTTATTCCCAATGCACTGCACTTTGAGGTGCAGCCCCGCACCAAAGTGAAGCGTCTTCCGGATACTGTGCAGTGCAGTGCCTATGCTTTGAGTCGGCCTCTAAGGATACATTACCTGTGTATACAGCCCATCAGCATGTTACTCAGTGTTCATGCATCTCTTAAGCTGTTTCTGGCCTCCGATCACACACCATTGTCTTTTGGCAAGTTTGAGAAAAAGAACCTTTACACCAGCAGTCATCAACTGACCAGAGCTCTCGCCATGCACTATGCCTCTGGGGCAATCTTCCGAGCAGGTAACCTTGGATATTTGTCGGTCATTTCTCTTTATTACAGAGGCGCAGTATGGCGCGGTTGGGGTTCGAGTCCTACCTGGGCACCTCTCTTTGAGACAGGAGGTCCGACACCAACATGATGTTGGAGAGTCTGTGGCAATGTGGCTGAAAGATTGCCGAAAACCACACAAAGCTCCAAATCATTCACACTCTCTTTATTACAGAAATTGAAATTCGAAAATTGTTGTTTCCTCTCTCGTAGGTGGTTATTGAACCAGTATCCGTTTTCAGCTGGGCCAACTGGGACAAGTGGAGTAAAATACCTACTGCACCTCCACACAGGTGCCTTTGGCATCGAAAACAACATGGTTCTGAGTTAAAGACATTTTCATATGTTGTAGGTGTGTAGCAAAGGTGTCCAAAGTGTCACCTACATACTACTTGATACTCACATTTAATGTTTGAGAGCAAAAGCAAACAGGACTACTTGGGCATTATAGTTAAGATAGAAGGGAATTGACAGATTTTTTATTGTCCTTAAACATCTGAAATTTAGCTGACATGGCCAGCACTTTAAGCAAGTTTGATCATCTCTGATCAACAAACATATTGTAACCTCTATGCTATGAGTTGTACACTGTCAGAACCAGTCTTTATAAATTATAAAACCATGTTACTTTAGTTGAGTTTGATAAAATCAACATGTTCAAGATAATGAGTGCCATTCAATAGTGCTACAGACAGGACATTTCAACACAACGGAGACAAGGAGGGGGCATCCTTATTACTTCCAAAGTTTCATATATATAATTGTATATAGCTACATTTTTGTGGGATAGAGACAATAATAATGTTTTCAGACCCATGCAAGAAATACCGTGGCCTGGCCTTGTTAAAGCACTGCTCAGTGTTTTATGTTAGTTCTATAGCAGTCTTACTGCTTTTCCAGGGGTATGGGATGGTGCAGTGGTTAGCGTGTTGGCCCAGTGATCTGCCAGCCTTGGCAATCATGGTTCAAGTCCTGCCCCGGTGCCATCTTTGAGCCAGGAGATTGGAGCCCTGCACTGATGTGACGGTAACACATCAGTGATATGGCTGAAAGATTGCCGAAAACAATGTAAAATCCAAAATCACTCACTCACTTACTTTTTCTCAAGGTATTGTTGTCGGTTCTCTTGAGATCTTGGGTAACCCGACAGGCCTGGTCAGGAGTATTGGTACTGGTGTAGCCGACTTGTTTCGACTTCCGTACGCTGGCCTGACGAGAGGACCTGGAGCCTTCATCGGGGGAGTTTCTAGAGGAATGACATCACTACTGAAGAATGTCAGTGCAGGTAATTGAAGAAGTTCTCCTTACAAAATTTACTTGTATTGTGCCCTGCCTGAAGAAATACTACTGAATCTTAATCAGATTGCTTATCTTACTTACTGCTTGAAGGGGCTACTTGGGCTAATACTCAGACCTGTCAAGTCTCCCGCATTGAGAGGGAGACTCACGCATTTGAACTAATTTTCACGCTCTCACGCAGCGTCATGGCCCTGTTGTCTCACGCATTTTGTCGGTCCATATTTTGTGAGAGAAATTGCAGCACTTTTTAAGCTCTATGCCTACAAGAACATATTTTTTCAGTTCTTAAGTACACGCGCAAAACGTTGAAAAAGCTCTCAGAATGCACCATTTTCATCCTAATAATTTTAAAACATCACAGGGGAGACCCCCTGTACCACCGCCAAGGACAGGGGCCCAATAACCCCTCTCGTGCTCTTGCCATAGGCTCCTTTACGAAGCTCTCAGATTGCACCTAAGCCAACACCATATAATGAAACGTCGAATTTGATTGGATAGTTTCAAGCCTTCAATGTAAAAAAAGGAGGTAATCTGACTGCCGCGACAGGGATTAGTCTGTGAAGAAGCTGTCAACGGCCTTTCCCTAGATCCTGGTTTCGATGTGTTGTGCAAAAATGAACCAGGGTCAGTTTTAACGAGATTTGGATCAATGCAAGTATGTTTGCTTTAACCATGTTAGATCAGGAGGTTGTATATTTGATCATTGTTCTTCAACTGTTGTAAATAACTGTTACAAATACAACTTCAGGTATGATTACCTCTGTGACCAACTTTGCGTCCAGTGTGTCTCGGAATATGGACCGCTTATCTCTGGACAGTGGTCATCTTCAGAGACAGGAGGAGAACAGACGGAATCATCCTGTAGGAGTGTCTGATGGTCTTCTCCAGGGACTCACAGGCTTCGGCCTTAGTTTGCTAGGTAAGCACAAGGCCAGATTCAGGGGGGACACTTAATTTTCTAGGGGGGGTCTGGGGCATGGTCCACCAGAACATTTTGAAAAATCAACATGGTTATGGGCTTCGGTCTCAGTTTGCTAGGTAAGCACAAAATGGCTGGAGTCAGAATTTGTGTGAAGAGGGGATATATTATTTTCTTGGGGTAGTCCTGGGCATGATCCACCAGGATGTTTTGAAAAATCAACATGCAAGATTGTGCAATCTCGACCTGTTGCATGAGTTTCCATTACGCTTTTGGGTTTGATTTGGTGCAAACATAGCAAAAATATAAAAGTGTGAGCTGAGGCATACCCACCCTGGATCTGGGCATGCACAATGTTGCTGGTCCACAGACTTCCATTCCTAGGTCTGTACCTTAATTTCTAGGTCTTTAAAAAAGTTCTGATGTTACTCTGTGCACATGTGATCTATTATTACTCAGAATATGTGATGCTCATTTATTAAGGAGATGAACAAATAAATAATAAACGGTTCATTTTGTCCATACATGAATTTGTCTTATCGACTTTTGAATTTTATTTAGCTAACACAAACTGTTAAAAACTCGGATCTGTTTAACAGAATTTGTGAGATCTTTTGTTGTTGAGAATTTTTGATGCTTATTTATGTAATACATGTTGATGGAGGCTGGTAGAGTAGCTCTTTTTCGGCTTTATGGCCTAAACAGTTAATAAATAAATAAGTGAGTGAGTGCGTGCTAGTTGATTATTCATGGTTTATGTCTGTGGGAAGATGTTGTTGTTTTTATACATTTGGTTAGTTGAATCGACTTTGTGCGTCCATCCATGAGTCTGATCTGGTTTTTAAGGTGCTGTAGCCGGCCTGGCTGACCAGCCCATACAGAGTCTGATCAGCCAATCGGAGAGTGAGAGGAGGGTGTCGAGATCAGCCACAGCCACAGGACTGGTGGCAGGAATGGGAAAAGGTCTCGTGGGAGTCGTCACAAAACCAATCGGAGGTGCTGCTGAGTTTGTTTCTCAGACTGGACAAGGTAAGTTCAATAGTGACTTAGGGGACATTTTTTTTCTTCTCACTTTTATCTGTTTTGGTTTCTTTTATGAACAATCTTTCAACTCGTGTGCACCTTGCACATCATGTTGCATTATGGCTGAAATGTTGCCCTTGCCATGTAAATCTTTGTCACAACTTGAACTGAACTCA
>JAUELE010255163.1:0-10656 GCA_031471655.1 Diodora aspera | reverse complement strand
TTTTTATAATTTAAATTTTGAGTGAATTTATTTTTATGTGATTGTGTTATTTTTTTACCATTCCATTTTTCATTCCATTTTAATAGTTGTTACTATTTTCATGATTTGTTAAGTTTTAGACTGAATTTACCGTTTCTTTTTGGTTTAGACGGCTATTGTTTTAACCCTTAAATTGCTAAATTAGTAGTAAAAAATTTTAAAATTTTAGATCCTTAAATTAGTAGGTAAAGTGAGAATTAAAAATTTTATAAATTTTGTTGTTCCCCCCCAAACATATTTAACTTACTGCTTTCTACCATTGATAGCCAATCAATAACCAGTTTGTCTCAACTCTGTACTTAAATTTAAGTGACTCTGCGCCGATTATCTTCTTTTTTGAAGATGTTTCTTGTTTTATATCATAAACTGTATCTATCAAGCAAGAATTGAACGCACGCTTTTAATTATGGAATCTGTTTATTTTCAATTACAAAACAGTAAAGTTGAGAAATTAAGAGTATTTTGGACATAAAATCGGTCTCAAGTTCCTGCTATGTGCCGGAGCGGTTTCATTTTCATGGGTGTTCAGACGTAACCAACGTAAACATTAACGAACGTATCAGTACTAAAACAGTCCATATCTGAATCCTGCTATATGTCAGAGGGCGGTGTCATTTTAATGGCATGGGCGTTCAGACGTAACTAACGTAAACACCACGGAACGTATCAGTACTAAAACAGTCCATATCTGAATGTGCGAATGAATTGAGGAATTTTCTTTTTAGAAATTGTCAGTAACCGTCAGCTTCTGAGCGCGTTGTCTTTCCAAACTAAACATTATATGAACACTCAGAAAATACTGATGTAGTTCGCACAGTCTCAGAAGATATGGAAAGAAATCTCGTGACGGAATATTTACTTCACACAAAATAGGCTCATCAGGATGAATCTGTGTCTTTACTTAGCCACAGTATAATTTTGATGTTGGCTGTTTCAAAATAGAATCCATTTGATTAAAACACTTAAAACACGTCAACTAAATAGAAACGTCACAGTCGCAGGAACACCAAGAAGACACGGTATCATATCTCGTGATGGAATATTTACTTCAGACAAATCGCCAGTAGAAAGTTCAGAAGGATGGATCTGTGTCTTTATGCTGTCACGTGCACAAAGAGGATATATAGTACAGACTCCCGTTACGGAATATTTACTCCAGACAAATCACCAGAAAGTTCAGAAGGATGAATCTTTGTCCGTATGCTGTCACGTGCACAAATATGATATTTAGTACAGACTGCCGTCACGGAATATTTACTACAAACAAACCATCAGTCGAAGGTTCAGCAGAATGGATCTATGTCCATACTTGGCCACAGTTTAATTCTGTTGCTGGTTGAATTGGCTTGTTTCAAAACAGAATCCATTCGGCCGTCAAACAATCCAAACATGCCACCTAAAACAGAAACGTTACAGGAATAGTTCAGCTTGTCTTTCATGGTGTACGCTCAATGACATACTTTGAATCATGAACAGTACAGTTCTGGAGGTGCGCTTTCAATGCCTCTTCAGACTGAATGAATATTGTGGCTGGGTAATGGCATTTGAAAACACCCGGTGAAAGTATGAGACTATATTCATTACTCACGCAGGACAATGGTGAAGAAATTAATAAATGAACAAGAGGTGTCAGCAGACAACAGAGCTCGCCGGGCGGTTTGAATTGATTAAAATACAAGTCTTTTGGGTATACATTTGTCAAATATGTAAGGTCACAATTAAAGCCATTAATCTTTCAACCATTTCACCGCTTTGTCGAACATGTCATGTTCAACATGTTATTTTATACATTAAGCAAAACTATCTTGAAAAAGAACCTTTCATTTTGCTGGTTAAGCAAGGTCATAAATCCGTCAAATCTTTATGAAACCAAGGTTCAGCCTCTTAGCGTCATTAGCAAGTGTTACAAATTTGATTTTTCTCTATGACTCTGTGCTGCACACATTTTATGGGATGGAGTGCCAATACAATTCCACCCCAATCTCTCCGCCACGTCAACTTTAGAGGTATGGGACTGGAAAATGTTCCAAAAATTAGTTGATATTCAAATTACGCTAGGTACCAAACATAAAATCAGGTATTAAGACCAGGCGTCAACAGTTTATAATTAGCCCTAGTTGACTCTCAACAACACCCCGGACACACCGACCTCTTAGGATACAGGACTGACATGCTACCTACTTTATGTTCAAAAGATGCCAGCTACCAGATACAAGCAAGATGGAAGTCCAGACATACCAAACATCAAACATATTGGAAATTAGAAATACTTCAACTAAACTGTCAAAGTTTTTCTCGAATAACCATGACTTCGATGCAAGGTCACAAGGATGGACAGGGCAATTGGATCTGAAAGGTCTTCCAGTAGGCAAAATATAGAAGTAAAGTCCGCCTGTCATGCTAAGGCTCTCCCCACCTCTCACAGTTTAGGGGGTTAATGGCTTAAGTGTAAACATGTGCCAGTAAGGAAGCCATCTTCAAAATATGAACTCCATACCTCCTCAACTTCAGAAGTTATAAGTTGTTAGAACAAAATTAGCGAAAACGTTTTCTATGTAACCTTGACCCAAGGTCAAACTGACCGATGAAAGGGGTCGTAAATGAATTACAACCAGGAAGGTATTACGGTAAAGAAGTTACCCACCAAATACCATAATCATACCTCGTTCGCTTCAAAAGTTACTATGACTAAAATGCAAATTTAACCTGCTGTCCACAAAGAATGTCACACCTTGTCGCGCCCCCCCCCCCCTCATTACCCGTCTCAATTTGGGGGACGGAGGCTCAAGGGCAAGCATATTCCAGTAAGGGAGCCATCTTCCAAATATGAAAGCCATACCTCCCTATCTTCAGAGGCTATACGATATTAGGAAAAACTCTAACGCAAAGGTTTTCTATGTATAACCGTGACCTTGATGCAAGGTCAAACTGATCAATGGGAGAAGCTGGAACTGAAAGGCATCACAGTAAGGAAATACCCACCGAATATCATAGCACACCTCGTTTGCTTCAAAAGTTAAAACAAACCACAGGGATTTAAAAAAAACAACCCACACCACACTTCAACCTGCTGTCCATGATGGACGTCTGGGGTATGACAACAGCTCTCCGGACATTCGTATAAGTATATTCACGTACATCATAATGCATGTTAATTACATCGCTAACAATGACTCGCCTGTATGAATAAACAGGATACGATTGCCCTGGAACCGGTGTGGGTTTTTCTGAAGTTCCTTCACCAGACCAAACGCTCCTTTACCAGTGTAGTTGGGGTCCAGCACTACGCCAGTCTTCACACAGACATCACGAATAAACTCTGTAACAGATTTCAGAACGAAAATCCACCAACAGGATGTCACTGTGGGAACTCTAAGATTGATAAATCACATATCATTTCCCTTGAATGCATGTGCAACTACACTTCTACAATGAACATATTTACATGGATGCCTATCTGTTTTACAAATCTAAATTAACAACTGACCTCTTATTACAAGTTCCATCTGATCGTAGATCGTTCATCGCATAAAAGACAATATAGACGAAGTAGAAAATATAGTCACTGGGGGAGGAACCAGAATTTGTGTGCAAGGATAGGGGGGAATTTTCCATGAAAGATGTAATTTTTTAGGGGTTGGTCCAACGTCACGCCTTATGCGGATTGTCAAAACTGAAGCGCATAAATACTGGGATGTATCTGTTCGAATTTGGACCGTGTGAAAGATCTTCGATCCTACGTTACTTAACCGTTCGCAGAAGCTGAACATTCGCTCACCTAGCTCCTCTGTTGTAGACAGCGCATACCCAAGTCCCTGATGTCCATCTATGATATGAACTATATCTTTAGACTTGATACTGCCGAGACCAACGTCATTAAGAATCGTGTCCATATCTTTATGAAAGAATTCATCTATTTTCACAATACCTATACAATGAATCCTGCAACAAAAGAAGATAAATGGGAACACTAGTTACATTCGCAGAATATATTGTTTCGAATAAATAGTGGACATGTTATAGAATCTGTTCGCACGTTCACGTTTCGCCTGGAAAATGAGTTTTGAGTTAAAAGTTTTTATCATGGCCAGAACCTAGCCCTAATCTTAAAACTTAACCTAAAGTTATCTAACGAGTATGAAACAAAGCAAAATTTCCACCGCTGTGCTCGATTAATCAGTAAAATCAGTCTGGTTGAAAGCGACTTTAAAGATGTCAGCTATGTTGATTTTGTCGTACATCGAATAAAAATAATATAAGAAATACGACATGTGAGATGTATACACAGTTCTTGACAACAGGTCTTTGAAGAAAAGATAAGTGTGATATTAACGATATACCAGAAAAATGGAGGGACGAAAAGATTCTTTAATCACACCCCGATTTATGCTGGTAAAAAAAGTATTTACAAGTATTGCAACTGGAAATACACTTGCTTGAGTTTGGAGCCAGTCAACAGGTTGGCAATAGCGAGTCCAGCAGCAGTTGCACCAGATCCAGTAGTCACTACAATGTCATCAAAGTTCTCATGGACACCCTGGAATGTATATCTAATTGCGCTACACTTAACAATCTCCATCTACAAACATAAATCACTGTTTACGTGTACTACTTAGAACACAATAAAACATTTCCAGAGATAGCTCGTTCGATACTTAATGGTTTTAATTAGTAAAATATAATTGATATGAGGATAGACCTTGATATGCATTTAAAGCACGCAACCAGTTATTTTGTTTTTTTTAAATAATTTGTATTGACAGAATCCATGTTTCAATTTCCTTCAGGTAAGCTCATAGAACATTACCCGAATAGCAGTCACAAAGTTAGGAAATAAGATTCTGAGATCTTGTTTGGACAACAAAGCAGTTACATGTACACCATTCACACACCATTCACTCTATGAAAAGTTGTAACAATCATCTTTAATAATGTCTACCAGAGCTCTAGATAATTTTTTACCTATTGGGTTATTTACATTTTCAGAGCTGTTGGGTGTTTGAAGTTTTTAAGTGGGTAATCAGCTATGTTTTACTCCGCTGGATGTGGCCTATTGGGTATTTACTCCTACTAATTCCACTGTATTGGGTAGTTCAGTCAAGTATTGTAGACCCCTTAGGACTGACAATTTTTAAAAATCAGACGGCTGTTCTCATGCGTCTGCACAAACAACCTCCATAAAGCATGAAGAATGCAAAATGTGCATAAATCATGACAGTTGTTGGTGCCGGTTGGAATGAAATACATAAATTCCTCTCACTGGGCTATTTGGTACCACCATTTTTCGAACTACGTGTTTAGTGCTATTCCTAGGCAGATTTGCTTTTGCTCGGTACACGTTGTGCGGATCAATGTATTGAGTACATTACGCAACGGTTTTAAAACATATTGGGTTTTGGCAAATTTGACTGGGTTTTTGTACGCTTCATTTCAATTTTACTTGCGTTTTTACCCAGTACGTTACGCAAATACGCAGCTTATCTGGAGCTCTGTCATATACAAGATATGTCTATGATGTGATCATGTGCTTCTAAATGTCCATCAAACAACTAAACAAATAAATGACAATTGACACAGATGTAGCCTATTCAAAAGCGATTGACATAATCCACAGACAGATGACAGTTAAGAGCTATAATTCAAACTGTCAACTTCAGTCAAGTACACTGTACATAATCAGACAAACTTACTAAATGAAATGTAATTCAATTATCATCTACTTATAATGAATTGTTGAACTCGCAATGCTGATTACTTGAAAGGATCGTTTCTTCAGTTTCACAAACTGTAGACATGTCTGTCTTATTCGTCATTTCAGATGAACTTCTCAAAGAATCACGCTTGCCAAAATCCAAATTTAGTCCCTGCACTATCTGAGCATTCTTCACTTGACGTTTGCCTCTTTTGTGCAATTTTAGTGCCCTTTTACCCATGCTGCCAATTTCAATGTCTTTCTTGCACCATTGACACGTCGCCTTGTGTTTTTCCCGGCTTTCAGATATCCAAGGATACTTTTCAGCACACGCCCGATTAAAGATACACTTGCCCATGAATCTAGACATAGTCAAACATCACACTTTTACTCCCACAGGTCATCACTACACTTGACAGCGGCAGAAATTTTAACGCAGGAGATATCCCTTATGCTCCAAATAATTCCGTATTGCAGGGGTGCATTCGATTAAATGTCTACTGATATCACGAACATGCATTAAACACGCTTTTATTATGTTGTTCACCGAACCCATCCCCAAGCCGAAGAAATAGCAATTAAATCAGTATATCAAAAACTAAAATGTTTTAGGCAGATGATCTATTTATTCATGATCATTACGACTGTCTTATCTCTCTTTTTCCAACTCCTCATCACGTGTTTCCCAATCGAATGCGCCCCTAATGTCGTTCGGACTATTTATAATGTTGTGAGTGAGTGAATGAAATGGATTTTTACATTGCAGGGGGCAATAAATCAGCCATAGCGCAATTTGATGTGCAAGAGACACGTCAGGAAAAGGGACAACACAGGATCGATAGTAAGAAAGAGGAAGCAAAAAATCCCCATTTTAGTCACCTTGTACGACAAGCATTGGGTTACTGAGACCCTATTCTATCTAAGTGACACCACGTCGCTCCCCGGAAGCCCCACGGGGTTTATAATGTTGTAAAGGACAGGTAGTAAAGTATATTTGGTTTCTCAGGGTATTTTTGGTTCGGGTTCGCAGTTTGCCAGTCAATTTCGACTGATTGCTAGTCAATTTTGGCTGACTGCTAATCAATTGTTCATAAAATGATTACCAATTTGCACCAGATGCTAATCCTTTCTGTCCAGAAGAGCAAAACTGCTAATCAAATATTTCGAAACAAAAAATACCCTGTTTCTAAGCACGCTTCTCTGTCCAATCGAAGAGAAATACATTTAGATCCATGTTTGGTAAGTAGGCCTATTTCTGAATGTTTTGATGGCGAGAGCTAATGTGTACGAATTCAAGTACGTTTCATGTACTGCTTATAAGATTCCAGTACTTTTTAAGTACTTTGACAGCAAAAGCTCAAAATTAAGGACTTTTCATCGTACACGGCTGACTTCAAGCACTTTTCAAATCCGTACGAACCCTGAATAACACTAGAGTTGCCACTGGAACTCAACTGGTACATACACAAGTACTTAAAGGCCGGGGTAAAAACAGTGATTCTAGCACCCGCTCGCGCTCGTTATAGTTAGTGACAGACTTTTAGCTAACCCAAGCAGAGAGGCCACAAAGCTAGAGACTGCGAGCAACGAGGTATGATTGCGGTAGAAATAGGTTATGACAGGAAATGCTGGACATGTGGAGAGACGAGGCATGTCAAACGCAACTGTCCTCAAAAGAAGGAAGATAGGTGGCAAAGAAACAGGGATAACCAAAGGTTTAACTAGATACATGTAATCTTGCTTATAGTTAAAGCCAATAAGCAGGATTCAAGTATGTCAAAGTACATAATTCATGTAGCGGGAAATCCAAACTCATGTATGATTAAGGTCGTTAGATAAAACTATAGAACGTTGATTGACATTGGCGCAGAAGTCTCTATCATTCATAAACGTGTTTATCAAGTTTTAAAAAATGCTCCTAACTTGTCCAGGAGGAATGGTTCCCTTCAGTCTGTAAACGGTGACCCTTTAGGTGTAGAAGGCTGTCTAGAATTAACATTTAAATTTGGAAACATGAATTTTACTCATTCCTTCTATGTAGTGAATAACTTGAACAGAAATTTTATCCTAGGACAAGACTGGTTAACAAAAGTAGAAGCAAGAATTTATTGTGATTTAGGATGCATTAGAGTAGGAAAGAACTATGTCAAATTGAAGCAGGATATCCACATAGCTTCAATTGTTAGACTGGCAAGAGACACAATCCTGAAACCTGAAAAACCACAGTTTGTAATGTGAAACTTTATGAATTTACTGCAGCCGAAATTGGTTATCTCTCCACTGAACCAGGATTGTTATTGACTGGTCGATATGGTTTAAGTTAATGGGGTTTTTTATTTTTAGCCCCGTCACTAAGTGGTTAATTGATGATGTAATGTCTCTTTTAGGAAAAGCAAAAGTATTTTACGTCATTAGATTTAAAGTCAGGATACTGTCAAGTATTAATGGAACCAGAAGACAGAGAAAAAAACAGCATTCGCTTGTCACAGGGGACTTTTCGAATTTAATGTTATGCCTTTCGGACTATTTAATGCACCTTCTGTGTTCATGGAGTTAATGAATATAGTTGTGACGGATTTGGATAAGTTCTCAATAGCATACTTGGATGACATAATGATCTTCTCACAGAGCAAGGAAGAACACATTAGACAAATTCAACAAGTGTTTGATGGGTTACGACAACACGGTTTGAAATTAAAACTAAAGAAATGCAGTTTCATGCAAAAGGAGACAACATATCTAGGATTCATTGTTAACGAGCATGGAATTACACCTGACACTGACAAGGTTAACTGCAGTGGGGAAATGGCTGCTCCAACGTCTGTAAAAGAAGTACGTGGATTCATAGGCATGTGTAGCTCTTATCGCAGGTTTATCCCTGACTTCTCACAGATAGCGACATCTCTAATTAATCTAACTAAGTAATATGCAAACTTTAATTGGACACCAGCATATGACAGATCATTTTCTCAAGTAAAGGACAGTTTGATAAGAATACCCTTACTTAGTTATCCAGATCCAAGTAAACCGTATACATGTACTCTGTATACAGACGCAAGTGACACATGCATAGGGGCGTGCCTAGTACAAATGGATGAAGGAGGAACTGAAGTCTAAATCCATTACATGTAGTTGTCTTATACACATAAACTAAGTGAAACGCAACCTAGATGGCCAATCATTGAAAGGTAGGCGTTTGCTATATACTATGCATTGCAGAAACTGAACTTTTATTTGCATGATGCTGAATTGGTAGTTTGGACATACCACAAACCATTAAAGTATCTACTGGAGTCTCCCATGCAGAATAGGAAAATTCAGATGTGGGCATTGAGTATAGCCGGACATAATTGTAGTATAGAATACATTCGAGTAAAAGATATAAATGCGCTGATTTGTTATCACGCCCACCACTCAGGGTAATGTCTGAAATCTCTGATAAGGACGTAGGCGAGGATGAAGCCGAAATGTTGTATGATATGAATGATAATACCTTTAGGATTAATGCCCTAAATTCAAACGAAATCGACCCAGGAGTTTACGTTGACCGTAAGATCGGTGACCAAGAACCTGAAAAACCAGAAATAAGCATAGCAGAACTGAATATGGTTCATGAACAAGACAAAGATCCAGAACTCAGAGAAATTAAGTTAAAGCTGCAAACCGGAAGAGATACCAAACTTCAGAATAGATTCTTCTAGTTGAGGATGTCATATATTACATATCAAATGTTGATGACGACCCAGTGTTAAGATTATATGTTCCAGCTGATTTAAAACAAACAGTAATGGAAGCATATCATGATTCCAATGGACATTTTGGCATAGATAAGACTTACGACACCGTTAAACAAAAGTACTATTGGCCTAATATGTACAAAGAGCTGTACAAATATGTGGCTAAGTGCGTAATCAATCAAACCCGTTCTTTAAAATCCAGAGACCTCCTCTCCAGGAAATGGATACACCTCCCTACCCATTTGCTAAAGTAAGTCTAGATTTGTCAGGTCCGTATCCAAAATCTTTATCAGGAAAGAAGTATATTATCGCATTGGTGGATCACTATAGCAGATGGCCAGAAGCCTTCGCTGTCCTGTTTAAGACAGCTGATAACGTAGCCCATTTACTATTGGAGGTAATATTTCCACGGTTTGGATGCCCCCTTCAGATAGTATCGGACAATGGTAGCGTTAACGTAAACAAGATAGTGAGGGAAACATTAGAAACACTTAAAATAACACATGTTCGTACATCAGTGTGTCACCCTCAAAGTAATTCTTAAGTTGAAAGATTTCATAGGACACTCCATGATGTGCTGTCAAAGAAACTACAAGATGATTTAGATACGTGGGATCTCTACCTTAATCAGACACTCACAGCCATTAGATTTAATGTTAGTGAATCAACAAAATTCTCCCCATACTTCCTTCTATATACTAGGGATGTCGTACTACCAATAGACAATATTTTGAGGCCTAGACGAAAGTATGTCGGTGAAGAACAGCATAAAATAGCCTTACAACAACAGCATAAGTCGTTTACGTTGGTTCATAGCCATCTAAAGAAATCTAGGCAAATGCAGACAAAGTATGCAAATAGAAACAGAAAACCAGTAACATTTAAACGAGGTGATCCAGTTTATTTAAAACAGACTCAGAGAAAAAGTAAACTACAGCAGACCTGCCTACCCTGCAACTATCAAAACTAGTTGTATTTTGACTTGGGACAAAGTGTACAATCAAGTAAAAAAGTGTACAAAACAAATTTCCATAACCGGAATGCTTTACATATACGAAATTAACAAAAACAAGGTTACAATGATCTAACAAAGTTTATTTGCAAATAACAGGTCCAACAGATGCCAATTTTAACAGTTGAGTTGAATGGATTTATGTACATTGCAGGAGGCAATATTTCAGCCATAGC
>JAUELE010255152.1:0-10657 GCA_031471655.1 Diodora aspera | reverse complement strand
TGGTTAAGCGTAAAAAGCAATTTAGGCAATTACATTTATTTATATTTAGCCAACAGTCTGCTGCAAGCAGGTAAGTAATGATTAATACATCAAAGAGGGGTTTGCTCAACCGCAGAAGGGTACTTATTCAGAAGTAAGAGGTTTCGTTGTTCGCGTTTGTGTGTGTATGTATGTGTATGCATGTACGTACATACGTATGTATGTATTAGTATATACATGTATATTTGTATGATTGTACGTGTACATACTTGGTGATAGGTGGGTAACTACAAGTGACAATCCATCTGATAGCAGGTAGTCAAACATCTGGCAAAGTGTGGTGAACTTTTTATATATTAATGACTTTATGTACAGAATATTTAACATTTGAAACCGATGTTTGAGACTAAAAGTGTATGCCGGAATCCGGAATGGACAGAGGCCGGATTGTCCAGAGTATTTTGCATGATATTTAAACTAGAATTCGGCGGGACCAAACTTTTATGCCGGTCTTGACAGAATGCCGGACTACTCAGAGGCCGGTTTGTACAGAGTACACTGTAGGCCTACTGCCTACTCTTGATTGTGACAAAAGTAGTCCATCCATGTGAGTAGTTAGCACAGTGCTCCTGATAGTAAGAAACCACTCACTTGCAATCAAATAAACTCAACACTACACAGGATATATAAGGCTCTTTGTAATTCTTCAGAGGGATTGCCACAATCAGTGTGATTCATCAGTTGACCACAGTAAGTCGACAACGGTCCTGAAAACAATTTAAATTCAAGTCCCTGAAGACTGATGCATCACTTGACAACAATTCGCAGCTTCACAACGAAGGGATTATCACTTAGTTGCTATTGAAAAAATCTCCACTTCCACTGATGACTATTGCAAATCTGAAAAAGGATCTTGACCTGATTCACCTAAACCATTGTTATTAATGAAATTATCTTGCAAGTGCAAAAAGTTGGACACTTTAACCTTGTAAATAAAAACATGCTATTTGTCATTCCCGAGATGAGTCTTCAAAGACATTTCGGTGTTAAAGGGGTGAATTATTTATTTGGAGCCTGGTGCACACAGCATGTTAGAATGACCTTGACCTTCAGCATTATCTTGAGGGTTAAACACCAAAATGATCAGGTCAGCAGTTCCAAACATGCTTCATAGCTTGCACCCCTGTCAGGAACTGTAATAATTTGTGCACCCCCTGATATTGAGATCACTTTTTTTCAACCCAAAAATCCACAGAAACTTCATTCCACCATCACATTCCCCGAAATATCATTTTGTGCCCCTTGAAGATGCAAGCACCCCCAATTGAGAACTGCTCATTTAGGTTGGCCTATTAAGTATTTCTAATAATTGTTGGACAATATTCATCAGAAATATTATTGTTAAGGCCTTGGTTATTACGACTATGTTTGAAGTATGTATCAGTTACATTTTAGAAGAAGAATTAGGTTGTGTTTATTGCAAGATGCTGATCAAAATGCTTTCCTTTTGTGCTACAAGACTTCTAACTGTATGACCCAAACTTTAATAAATACATGAAGTAGAAAACCAGGGAAACCACTCAATAGGCATATCTCCACTTCAACAGCTAATGAAGTTAATTACTTTCTTGCATCTTGTCAATTGGATCTAGGTTTTATGAGACGACCGTGTAAACAACACTGAACCCACAACACCAATGGGTCAATAACACAACCTTGTGTTTATTGCTCCACACCAGCAATTACAGATTTATCTTTCACCGCAGAAATCTCCTTGTTACATATGCAGAACTGCCTTCTTCAGAGTTGAATCGACAGCTTGTTTAAGGAAAATGAGATTCCTGCACACAGGATAAATTTCTTCACTTTTACTCCTGATGTTAAGTCGGTGCGTGATCAAATTTCTGACATCATTCTTTAACTAGACTACAAACACTGTCAACAAGATCATTGGATTCGTTACCAAAAGACTGCATGTCTTAATCATACATTTTCACTCACAAGAAAAAGGCATGTGTTCTGATTTAAATTTTTCCTCACAAACTGTGCTGAACAAACTGTGCAAAATAAACTATAAACTATTCATTTGGTATAGCGCTAATTTTGATATAAATCTTCAATGGTGCTTCAATCCATCTTTTCTATAAGTATGCATCTGCACAGGAAATTGTGTTGTGGTTCGAAATTACTCCAGCACTGCAAATATGGCGAATACCAGGATGCATGAACCTTCAGTCTTCTTTAAGCAAAGTGATTCATGGGAAACCTAAATTTGTCCAACACGTAGCAGAGATACAGGAACAGATCCTATGCAACTAAATCATTACATATGTCTTCTGTCTTTGGAGTCTTCACTTTAGCATGAACTTTATTGTGATTAATATTAAAACACAGCCATTACCCTTTAATCACAAAAAGAAATACATTTTGAAAAACAATTTGGGACAGTTAGTCCAAATCTCCATGTTAGCTTCATTGCAGTTACTTTGACATTAAAATATGGACATTACCTAGAAGGAAAAGCCTCCAGTGATGTGCCATTGCTTTCAAACATAATATTCATCAAAAACTTCAAATCGATTTCAGCCTTGTTCAGGAACATGTTACATCTATCCAGTTAACTTTTACAAATCCTACTTCAGATAACACTGATCATAGTGCATACAAACAGTTCAGATTATACTGTTATCAGTGGGATTGTAGAATTTAGCAAGTACAGAGATTAAATTGGCAAAATGTCTACTTTCAGAGTGCTGCCAAAAGCAAGGACAACTCGCACACAATGTACAGCGATCAATTTTTATGAAAGCAGAGCCGGCCCCCATTCTCAAAGAACAGGTACCATCAATACTATTTGTAAACATTGATCATACATTTAGTAATGACAAATTCATTTGGTTCCTCCCAATCAATACCTCTGCCCCTGTGGAAGCGTCCAATTGCTTTCAGAAGTACCGATTTCATGCCAATAATTTAAAATCCCTTTAATTTCATATTTTAGCAGTCAGTAAAATGATTGTGCCAGCTGAACCATGTAGCCGTGATAACTCAATTTTCAGGCTGAACACCCAAGGTTAGTTGCAGTAATGAGGCGGGTGATCCAAAAATGACACCAATGCAACCATGTGTGATTTGACCTCCAGGAATTAGCGCCAGAGTTGTTATTGATCCCAAATCTAACTCTGAGATGACCAGTGGTAGTCATTTGTGTCAAGCAAACATAAGACAACAGAACCAATGTTTCTCTCTAGGAGAGACCTGGAGCTAGTTTTATAGCCACAACTACTGGCTGGATCAGAGCCTAGAATGTATGTTGCAGGAGGAATTTTTTCAGAACATAACATGAGTCCCTTGAGAACCAGATTGTGCTAAGTGGAAAAGCCAATGTTTTGAGATAATGAAGGGAGAGCCAGATTGTCCTAAGTGGAAAAGCCAATGTTTTGAGATGATGAAGGGACAGCCAGATTGTCCTAAATGGAAAAGCCAATGTTTGGAGATAATTAAGGGAGAGCCAGATTGTCCTAAATGGAAAAGCCAATGTTTTGAGATGATGAAGGGACAGCCAGATTGTCCTAAATGGAAAAGCCAATGAGTTGAAATGATGAAGGAAGAACCAGATTGTCCTAAATGGAAAAGCCAATGTTTTGAGATGATGAAGGACAGCCAGATTGTTCAAAGTGAAAAGCCAATGTTTTGAAATGATGAAGGGCCAGCCAGATTGTCCTAAATGGAAAAGCCAATGTTTTGAGATGATGAAGGAAGAGCCAGATTGTCCTAAGTGGAAAAGCCAAAGTTTTGAGATGATGAAGGAAGAACCAGATTATCCTAAGTGGAAAAGCCAATGTTTTCAGACAATGAAAGGAGGGCCAGATTGTTCTAAGTGGAAAAGCCAATGTATTGAGATGATGATCTCAATTTTTATGATCAGTACCATAACATTTTCCTCTCTCCAAGACAGGACATTGTATCAATGCCATCTTTCCACATATTACAAAACTGCATGTATTGGTTTTACCCTCAGATGATTGAACATACATTTCTTTGGGTAAATTTTGCTGCTTTAGACAGTCTAACTCTCACGGGATTCCTGAGCAAGAAAGAGCGAGAGCTGTTTAAAAAGTGACTGATAGAAGAAGTGACAGAAACAGATGCCAATTTTTATTATCTTGCACAACAAGCATTGGATTACTCAGGCTCTGTTTGTTTCCGAGGATCCCAGGACATCCCAGGAAATCCTATGAGGCAGACCCCACATTTTGTCAAACCGGTCAAGCCATAAAATGGCCTGAAGTTAAATACCCATAACTACCAAAGAAAAGGAAGAAATAGTCATCTTCTGAAGAATACCGTAAATACTTGATTAAACTCCTGTCTGGTCTAGCTTGAATGACGGCTTGCCATGATTAAACCCTGGGGTAAAAAGTACAACTGATTGTGAGCAAATTTGATATGTAGTGTAGCCACCAAAACATATCTGTTTCAAACACCTCACTGAAAACAAATAAATGCCTGCCTTAAATAAAGGACTGGTTAACATGCCTCCTATCCATGCAACCTTGACACCTTGTACAAAATAAGGAACAGAGTGCCCAACACAGACGCAAATAAACTCACACACGCACACAGAGACAAAAAAAACCAAGCCCAATCAAAGCACATCATGACAAGAAAATCAATGGTTATCACTGTGAGGCTATGACATAGGAAGCTATCCCCTCTGGCATGTCATGGGTTGGACATCACCAACTCCTAATTAGTCCTACCTGAGAGATACTTGACATACTTCAGGCTGCAAACATTTCACAGACACACCACAAAACAGCACTGTAAGAAGACACTGACCGCCAGCTTTGCAATTACTTTTTCTCCCGTCAACATATTTTTGTTATTAACAAAATATTTTCTGATCGGTTTTTACCAAAATACAAAGGAAACCTGAAAAACTTTTCAAAAATTTGGAAAAACCTAAGCAGCAGTATTTTTATACTGACTGCAGTCTCTGATTTTTTAAGTACTAGTAAGTCTAAATTTGTTGAACTTGAAGTGAGCCTTGTGTCTACATAGCCAAATCAGCTATCCCTGGACTGACAAATTTTTGGAATTGCCCAAGACCTGTCTCAAGTGGTTTGCCCCTCTGCCATGCCCAGTCCCCTTACCACATCCACTTTTGCGGGTACAGGGCAGTGCAATGCAAAACTAGTTTATGTGGTAAAGATTCTAGGTACTTGTGACTGCTAGTGGTGTGACATTCCAATGGGGTTCTCTGTGTGTAGTCATGTAAAAGATCAACATCGGGGTATTTTTTTTAAATTTGTCACAAACCTGTAAGACTATGTTAACAGGTATCAAGTAAACTGTATCAAGTAAACTGTTCACAAACCAAGTATCCAACTCCTAGCTTCATTAGAAAGCTTAGAATCAACCAAGTTTAATTTTTCAATATGGCTCCCTGCCACGCCCACTTTTTGGAGCGCAAGGTCCAAATCCAATCCCAAATTAGTTTATGTTGCTGTAAACCAAGTTGTATAGAATTAGATCAATAGGTGTTCTAATAGGGTTCTATGTTAACAGTCATATCAAAGGTCAATACAAGGTCATTTTTCAGAATTCGTAAAAAAACTCGTAACTTGTTAATAGGTATGTAGTATACTGTTCACAAACCATGTTCCAGCTTTCTAGCTTCATTTAAAAGCTTCAAATTGACCAAAATTGATTTCTAAATATAGTCAAGTAAACTAAACCTAAATCAAAAGTTGCTTGGAACTTGGCCTTTAAGTAATACAAGAGATAGTTGCATGTCTGATTTTCCCAATTCCCTTTCTCAGTTTGGCAGACTGAAGTTTGACAGAGTCGGCACTCCCTGGAAGAGTCTTAAGGCCTATAGTAAACATCTCCAAGACCATAATGATGTGCATAGCAACAGATGGTCTCATGTATTCATGGCATGCTTGCCAAAGAAAAGAAAACCATTCAGCATCTGAGCTCACCCATTCAGAACAGTCAGATGAATGTGCTACAAGCGTGCAAAGGTCAATCAGTGTCCAGCAGGATTGGTGACCACACATACTGAGCTCTGGGTGGCCACTTACACATTTCCAAAAAGGAGGTATTTGCATATGGCAACTTGTTTACCACTAGATCTGACGAGACTTTGACATCATGTTCACAATCACAGAGGTCACAATGGATGAGAACCCTGTTATAGTGTTAACAGATTTATAGCTTTTGTCACTGTTTTATGTATATCTGTGGTACTTTAAATGTATATAAATTTAAAGTTAGACCTCAAAAAGGGGGCCAAATTAACTTCCATCTCAAGGTGGCACCTAGTCTGTTTCGATACTCTAGAGCATACAAAGAAAATGGGGCCTGTCCAAGTCTAGATATTTAGCAAGTCTAGGAATTCTCAGCTCTAGGAAATTAGGAATATCTCTGTGCTCTTTTTTTGATTTCATTATTTTTTGGTATTAGGAACATAATTTTGTAGACTAAACTTATTTCTGCAACTAAATGTTAGTCCAGGTGGCATCAGACGAAGGACAAAGCACTCACTGTCAGGCTTAAAGTCAAATATTTGGCCTTTATAACTGAGCTCCATAACTGCATCAAGTGTTTAAGTCTGTTTCTTGATTTCGCCGAAAGACTTATGTAATCGATCTCTACAAAGCAACATGATGTCGTCTTTCTTACATCTACAGATCAAAGACACATACAACCTGTACACATTTAATCCTGCAGCCATCATACCTGATACCTTCTAGACTTACTATAGTTAACTTCCACCAGCTCAAACTCCTGAGTGCGTGCCATCGAACATGTGCTGCTCAGGCACAGACCACAGATTTCAAATTATATATTTTGTGAATAAACCGATCTGAGCCAATATTTCAGCTATAACACGATGTACAAGGTGCACAACAAAGGCAAGAAAGCTCATAAAGGCAATTGATGGAAAGAAAAGTGAAAGCAAAGGATCCCTATGCTGGTCACCCTATATGACAACCATTGGTTATACTGAAGCCCTATTCTTTCTAAAGCCCAGCGCACACTGGAGCTGCCAGCTCAGCTACATTTTATTCGTGCCGCTCAGTGTGTGCGCAATTTCCGTAGGGAATTTTTCATTCGAGGCGTTATTCCAAATATCTGTCGTGTTTGATAACTTTTGCCACGAATGAAAATTTCCTTCTAGTGTGCGCGGAAAAAAGCTATTTGCTTACATCTGTTGATTACAGCGCATGCATGACCCATTGTCTTTCGTCATAATGCTATGTTTTCTGTTTGTTTCCGGCCTTCGCAGAGCCAGGAAGAAAGCTAGATGCTCTTGTGTGCGGGCAAGCAACTGAAAGCTACTTGCTTACGGTCAAAATCATGAATGAAATTTAGCTGAGCTGGGAGCTCCAGTGTGCGCGGGGCTTAAGTAACACCACATCACTCTCCGGAAGCCCCACAGTGGTCATTCTAAAGTCTGCAGACAGGAAACAGGTTTTGGCAAATGTCAGGTGACAGACCAATTAAGCCAGTTCACTTGAATATTAATGTTCCAGCCAGTCATTCGTTTATGCCGATCTTTCGCAGTAAATCAGCTCCTCACATCAAGTTATTTTCATATGTGTTGGCCATCGGCCCATGTACAAAAATATACATAAAAATACTGGTTCAGCAATAACATGAACATAACTGATAAATAGGTAGGTATGTACAAAGACGAGGGACACAAACTGTATAACTGTACATGAATTACGTATTTACACGTCGTACACTCAATGCACATTTTAATAATTTAGTGCAATTAATAAGTCTATATTAGTACAATTAAGTAACTTATGGTATTCAGCTATTGGAGTTAAACCATCATATTTTGGCAAGTATCTTTCTCCGTCCATAATATACGAGTCATACTCCAAAAGAAATGGAGTTCATAATATTCCTGTTACACGTCTGACATAATTTATTTACATTTGCACTAACTTGAGATCTAACACTGCAATGTAAGGGCAGTTCATGTAATCTCAAACGACACAGATACCTTCTATCTTCTTTTGCACATATATTTTGGACATACAAATGGACATCGAATGAAGATTTAGACTTATAATATATCATATGGGACTTGTAAGTCATTTATCTTACCTATTATACTTTGCTTACCACAGTCTACAAGTCTCTGTTTGAAAGTTATAATAAATTGTGCAATTGATATCACCTAAATCCTGGCTCAACCAGACAAAACCAAAACCATAAATGTCTATCCTGGCAACCCCACACTTCAGTTCCATATAATAAAACTGGTTTTACCAAACTATCAAATAGTTTGAAAAATACGCTTACACAGACGTACTTGGGAATTTATAATTCAATTTCTTAACAGCAAATAGAGCCTTGTTTGCTTTGGCTGCAAAAGTTTCTGTGCATTTTGTCCATGACAACCGTGTTGATACCCAGATAATTATAATAACTTGATGCTTTTATTTTTTTTCATCCATAAACCATTTTTCATAATTCTGTAGATAGCTTCCCGTGTCAAAACACTAGTGTCTCAGTGTTATCAATCTTAACCTGCAATCCCCATATTACACAAAAGTGATGTAAAACATCTATTTTCTTCTAGAGTCCGATCACAGAATCATCAAATATAATTAGGTCATCTGCATATAATAACAGCAGCAATTCTAAAAAATCAGCTCCAACAAGTATACCTCTTAATTTGGCATTTTGTAACATAACTTGAAATTCAGAGATAAAACATCGAAACTAAATAGGGCTACGTTCACATCCTTGCCTAACTCCACTCAAACATTATAAGTAGTCCCTAACTAATATATTAGTTAATCTCACAGCAGACACAGTTTTGGAACATATTCTTCAGTACGTTTAACAACAGTCAACAGTATGGAGTCATCCAAGGTCAGAAAGTGAATTTACAATAGTCACAGTATTGAATAGTATTGAATGGAAATCAATTCAAACAGTCCCAGAATACTTATTGTTCAAGGAAGTGGAATTCTAAATAAAACAAATGATGTATCTCACAGCTTTCTAGACTGTAACTAAATGTTTCACTGCCATATCAGCTTTAGGAGCTGGGAAAGTTACTAACTTATTGGGGGATTCTAAAAGTTCATCTCTCTACACCATTGACCCCGCAGGTAAACAAGGCTCATCCAAATAGAACAAAAATAGCTCTTTTCATAAAGGAAGTCTGATCCAAATTAATCAAAATTAATAAAATACTAAACACAAACATTTGCATGTATAAATATTCGGTGTCATTGAAGTATGCCATCCACACTTGCATAAACCATGCTGTTTCAGACACTGTTACGATCAATCTGCCAACCATAACGAATGACCCGACATACCAGACATAATGACAATGACACAAACAATAGCAAACACGTGTTACATCCATGAATGTACAAGTACATCCATACTCACCAATGCATTTCAGGAAGTAACAAACAAAGTAAGCTAAAAATGAAAACAAAAATAATCCAAATTTATAGAAAGGATATCTCCATTCCACTACTCGGATGCACAGCTTCCTAATAGGGTTGTTGAGGCGGAGGCAAAACAGTGCCCTCTGAGGACGCACATTTTGGTTCTGTTGCTTTCTCATGTTGGCACGTTTGCGGGTCATAGTGGCTGCTCCTGCTGCCGCTGCTAGTGCAGTGTTCCAACCTGAACTAAGAACTTTACCTTCCTCAGTGTTGTCACCGTCAATCGCCTCGTCACCCTCCAAGGGTGCACTGCCACTAGGGGTCGCTGCTGCAGTTGGGGAATTTTGGCCGGTGTGGGTAGACGGCGATGGAGTATCCGTAAAAACCCCACTTCGAGTTTCTGTGGCTCTTGGTGACCGAGTTGGGCTTGTATCAAAGCCCCGGTCATTGTTTGACCCTGAAAAATACAACATACAATGTAAGAAATTCATAAATTGTACATGACAACAAGAAAGCAATCAAATTAAACAATAGGCTCTAGATGATCCATCAAAATTATTGCTGTCATGACCACCCGACGTTAAGCGAGTCAAAATAGTTCAAAAATGGGTTCTTAATTCCCCAGTAAAACCATCGCAGCTGTTTCCAAGAGACTTAGATTTTTATGATGACCTCAAAAAGTTTTTTCCAAGTCTGACGATGACTTCGAACTTAACTTCATGATGTTCTTTTATGAAATGTAAGTGATTTCCAACACAAATGTGGATAAGTATTAAAAGCATGACATTTCTCAGATATATGTTAATGAGATTGAGAAGGGTTATTAAAGGTACATACTTAACGTATCATCACTACTCTGAACAGAAATCTATGTCCATGACCTTCATACCAATTTTGAAATCTGGACTCCCTAACCATATTGAAAACATTCTTTAATGCAGAAACTATAATCTAGTGTTCATTAAAACTTCAAAACTTGCGAATGATGCCTGATTTGCAACATGAGAAATGGCAAACGATGTCTGATACATTGACGAGATGAACAAAAACAAGGAAAGCTGGAAACGGATCTGGATTATGAAGCCATAACTAGGGGTATAAAAAATAAAAACAAAATTAGGGTCAGAGCAAATTTTACAGTCGGGCGGTGACGAGAAACAAGAAATCTTTTTCTCGGCGCAGCCGAGATTGTTTTCCTTTTTGACCTATTTATTCTCCCCTACACTGTTAAAAATGAACTC
>JAUELE010255141.1:0-10657 GCA_031471655.1 Diodora aspera | reverse complement strand
AAAATTCATGGTCTCCGTTTCAAGAAATGTCATTCTCATGATAAATACACCTAAAATTATGCAAAGTTAGGGAGGGCACGCGCCCGCCGCGCCCATGCCTGGATCCGCCACTGTAAACTGACCGATAATCACTTCCCGAAGCCTCGCGGGGTACAAAGAAAAACTCGTAGAAAGTGTAATAACAAGTTCGGTGAACTGAAGCACTTTACCTTGGATAATCAAATCTCTGGTCACTCTATACTCTGTATCTACGTCAAAAATTCAGCGCATTGGCCAATGACTGTCACGTGCTGTACAAGACGCACACCAAGAGAGAAAACTAATGCAGTATAGCTGTCTTCACCTTTACACCAAGCATGGGGGTCAAGGTTCACAGTATCTGAAAGTTCCACGACGATTGATACTTATGGGATTAAACCGAATTCGTCGCTACACCGAATAAGTCGCTACAAATTAGCCTAGAAAGCAGAAACCAGCGACCAATTGCTATCGATGTTATTATTGAAAATGTTTCACAAGTATATACGTTAACTTGTTCATCCTCTCTGTTGTACAATATGATTTTTCCGTTGTTAAGATCAGTCAACTTTGACAACATATTATTCAAAACAACAAAAATATCATAATAATATTTACAATAATTAGTATACGAATACCAAATGTGCAGCTATTTCACAAATGATCGAATATATACAATAACTATTAAAGTTGGATACGTGTTCCCTAGCGGGACAAATGCTTGGAGCATTTTCTGTAAAATAAATAGCATATACTTGTACTGTAGAGGAGACATTATAAACGGGTTTGCGTCAATAAATAACGTAGTAACCCCTTACTCCTGGTAGACTGACAAGCATTCAGGTTGCATTTTTAAATAAACTCCTTATAGTTCCATCACAAAGCGAAAACATCACTCGTCGCGGCATAGAGATCACATGATAGCTGGATGAAAATAATGACACGTCACAAGTTATGCCGAATGGATGTTTTGAAACTCTTGCAAACGATCGAGAAAATTGTTGAGAGCATCGGTAAATTTCTGACGTTGTTGCAGATGATCCTTGTCACTTGTTGCGTGCATGGCAAGCTGTTCAAGATACATACATGTGGATTATTCACAATAACTGATATGAAGTAGAAAGAAGCGATGTACACAACAAGATTGCTCAGACAGTTTGCGAACGCATTTAAACAATAACACACACTGGAGTGATTTAATATTTTATCTGTATTAGAGAGTGGACAAAAACATTAAACATGCTATATGTTTTATGCATTAATCGTGGTATGTACATATTTTCATGTGTATTTATCGATCCAAAAGTTATTTTCAAAAACACATTGGATTTGACCACGTATCCAACTTGAACATTACAGAACCAATTGCATACTTCAACGCAGATCTGACTTGTGCCGACCAGTTCGGTATGGCGACCAATTCGGTGATAAGAATCGTTATTACACTTTCTGTGATCATGAATGTCTGTCACACTACAAACTTACGTAATGTTCATCTGAAACTAAAATTACCTTAAAAAAACACGTTAATGCTTTGTAACATTTTACAGAATGCATTTGTCAACTCGTACTGTTTGTTGAATATGTTCTATCTCTGTGTGTGCAGACACATATCCATTTCGATGCAAACTTTATGAATATTTATGGCAAGATGTAATCAAAATAATTATACTAATGTGTACAGTTATATTGTGCCTATCCTTGCGACAGCATGCTCAAATCATCATAACAAACCGAATTGAAAGTAAAACTATTTGACGCTTTATTGAAAGGCTTAAACAAATCCTATCATATCTAACACGAATATGTAACTATACTGACGTAACGAAACGCGGTGGCCGCGTGGTAAAGCGTCGGATTTGTAATCCGGCGACCCGGGTTCGTCCCCGGCTCGCGGCTTTGTGTTGTGTCCTTATACAAGACACTTTATTCCAATTGTCTCAGTCGACCCAGCTAAAACTGGGTACTGGTCCTCTAATTGTTGGAATGTAATGACCTTCTAGCGCTGAAAGGCATCTTACGTTAACCAGGGTAATATATGGAAGCGCTTTGAGTCTACTGTTAAGTGGAGATACCGCGCTATAAAAGAACTATCCATTATTATTAATGTTTAAGACTGTACAAGCAAACGATAAGAGTGAGTAAGTGATTTAGAGTCAAACGTGGTTTTCGGCAATCGTTCAGCCACATCACCATGGTCTCATCAACATCACGTTGGCGTCGGGGCTGCTGTCCTTCCGGGCTGAAAGTGAGGTGCCCGGGCGGGACTCGAACCACAACCGCCAAGGCTGACAGATTGCTGGGCCGGCGCGCTAAGCATTGCGCCACCCCGTGCCCTGCAAAAGATAAGAAGCAAATATTTGCGATCTAATCTTCCAAGGCTCTGTTTATTTAACTTAAAAAATAATGATGTTTTATTTTGTGAAACGAATTATCCGGACATTATCCGGTGTTTTATTTTTATGACTTTTATTGCTATTTATTTTTGACTTTCTTCACTTCATACACGTACATCCAGTTGTATCAACTCTAAAACCTACACAGTGTGATCAAGCCAAATAACAAGCCATTCCTAGTTTGACAATGACGACATTGAAGGTGTATTGAGAACATACTTGAAAACACTTCATGCAGACTTCAAGTCAATCTGACTGTTTGGAAATCGGTTAACTCTCCATGTGAAGAGCACACGAGGGGCTGGGTTTCCAGCAGAATCGAAAACAGACTTGTTAGCGGAGAAAATACAACCTGTTTTCTTTCTTTGGCAATCCCAAGAATTGTTGATGTCAAATACTGCAGGATAATTTTCACCCAATATGTTAATAACTGTTTGAATATGAAAAATTGTTTAATGACCTGAATTGGGACATTGTTTGGTTTTTGTTCAATAAGAATTACGGAACTTGCGACCAATAAGACAAGTGATGGTTTTAGTAATTATTTATTCAGCTGTTAAACTTGTATTTACGGAGTGAACATTGCATTGGATTCTTTCGATTGGCGGAGGGGGGAAGGGGGGTTGAACTATTTAGAGAAATGAATAGTGTGCAGAACATTTGGAAGAAAATGGATTGCATGAATCAAGAGTAAAACATAAATAGATCGCAGAGATGCATATTTTTTTCTTTTTTCATGACTACATGTATGTTTCATGACTATGAAATGTATCATGAAAGTATTTTATCATTCCAATTAACCTTAACCTCCCCTTTCACCTACATTTTATATTCCTGTAATTACATTAAAATCAGATAAAGATAACTATTTTCCAGCCCTCCCCATAAAATCAAATGATCGATCCCTCAGCTAAAAATAGGTATGTACAAATTCGTAACAAGCAAAATGCTCAACTCGGAAATGTTGACAATTGTACTTTCGGTCAAAACAAATTAAAAGCCGATGAAATAAGCGGAATAATAATGGGCGCTTGCTCTCACAATGAAGGAAAAAGTAATTAAGTAATGCGAATAAGCTGACAGATTATACAAATATATATAAATAAATAAATAAATGTCTTCTTCCATAGCGCGTAAAGTCCGAATAGTTGATCGCTCAGAGAGCTGAACATATAAAACACTGGAGAGGAGACGATTATATCAGGCATTCATAGTGAGTAGAATTGTTTAAATAAATGTGAAGAATTTTAGTTTTAAAAACGTCCACTGTGATACATATTCAATATGTTATGCGTGTATTCCTATGCAGGACATTACATTAGACGTTGTGACAGTAAAGTGGTAGGAGAAGGGAAGACGCTGAGGAGAGGCAAATTTCATTGATTACTTGAGTACCAGCGTGGGATGAAGGCTTACCCAGAATGATATGTGGGGCAGTACCTTCCGTTCACGTCATAGAAGGGTATCTGACGTGTTGTAAAGCCATTCTTAATCAGTAGCCTTTGTATTATTAAGTTACTGCTTGGCGCAGATTGAAAAATGAGCAAATGTGATTAAACACGATTTTCTAGATTGTCTCGCAAAGGTACGTTTGAGGATTCTTCTGACGCGGTTTGTTGCCAAGACAAATATAGAAGCCAGTCTTATTAAGATGCCCTTATAGTAATAACAGCTCTTCTCAGTCGCTCCAGGATTATTTAAGTTGCAATTATCCTTCTCGAAAGGAACATCATCCCATCTTGGCACAGGACATATCTATTTATGGCTTTGTAGTTTAAATGGGGAGTCTCTTTGAACATAGTGTTCGTTGATATCTCAGCCCGTGGGGCTTTAATGAAATGAATTTTGTATGAACCTGTCCAACGCGATTCACATATTTCTTGTGAATGAATTAGTGAAGATTTGCTGCGATATGTTAATGAGTTTTTATCTACTACCTTCATTGAAGTCCCTTGGTAAAGAATTTGCTGTGAGGCAGTCTGTTCAATTTCCATCCCACAACAGACCACTCTTAATATTCATGCATACCGGTTCATTGCACCTTTAGCCTCATTTCCGTTGTCATGTCAAAGGAAATGCATGGGATTTCTCTGATAATTTATTCATGAGAATAAAAAAAACTAATCTTTTGGCGTAAGGAACCTGTTATGCATAAATATTAAGTGTGGTCAACAAATGCGTTATATAGACTGGAGATACTATAAGTCTAACTAATATGAGTATACTCTGCACGCATTTTTAAACTGTTTTGCATGTCCTTGTTCAATGCTGCTGTATTGTCTCAGCATGGTTGCACTTTGCGCTAGAGACTTTGGTGTCTTTTTTCATGCAACTTTCACCATCGAAAAACGTGTTAGTAATGTGTGAAGAAGTGCATACCTCGAACTGAGGAACATTGGACAATATGCAGATATCTGAATAGAAAAGCTGTTGTATGCCTTGTACATGCCTCGGTAAAATCAAGACTGGACTATAGTAACCATAGGCGTATGAGCCGGGGGCGGAATTCAGGCAAAAACGCCCCAAGATTCGGGCACAGAAAAATATCAACGTTTTGGGGGTTTTTGTTATTGCTTCTCGGTTATTCTAGGTGGTCATGTTTCGGGCAAGAAGATCGCTGCCACCCCTCCCACTCCCACCACCCAAACGCCACCAACTCCGAGGGTGCCCATTTAGTTTTCAGGCCCCCTCCCCTCAACTCCGAGGGTGCCCATACGCCTATGGTGGTGACAGTCTCCTCAGCAGCAACCCGATAAACTACAGGGAGCGCAGAACATATACCATCGCTGCCAGATTCATCGCAAACAGTCGATACCATGAGCATATAACACCAGTGCTCAAAGTACCACGCTGGCTTCTTGTAGGTCTGTATTCAAACATCTCACACTGGTCTACACGTCAGTCCATGAATTGGCTCTCATTATATCTGCAGGAGCTCATAAACCCGCACCGACCCGGGTGGACACTTAGATCTGAGAACAAGCTTCAGTTGCAAAAACCATCAACTAGAACCTACGGAGGACGACCTTTTGGTAGAGCAGGTGCTGTTCTATGGAATGCACTTCCAGTTGAAGTCAAGGAGTGTCAGCAATGAAGCAATGAAGACCACCTTCTTCAAAGACGCATCTCGTTGAGCGCTCTTGAGCAAGGAGTATCTCTGGAGAAGAAACGCTATATAAATTCAAATTATTATATATTTATTACTCAAACTTCGGGCAAGTGAAAGATACACTAACTAGAATAGCAAAGTGTCAACCATTTGCTTGAACGTGGTTTATCTTCAGTATAACCAACATGCCTTTCTACCAGTTATGTACTTATCTTAGAGTGCAACATGTACAACATCGCATTGTTTTATGACAATATAAAATTAATCTTTATGAAATCTTTCGAGCGGTGGCAGATCATTGCAGTAACCTTTTCCCGTTGCCTGTTGTCTTTAACGGAGAGGGTATAAGGCAATGACGAGAGCGTCTAATAGGTTATGGATACAACGTGTGGAAAAAGTAGAAGATATTCGAGTTGACATTTGCTGGTAACATACACGGATGTATTAGCAATTAGATTACTATTATAGCGTGCCAAATTAGATTGTTAGTCTGGAAGGTATAGAAGTTTAGAGAAATGAGATCAGAGGTTTCGTTCTTCATCAGAAGGCATATCTTAGAGGAATGGGGAGTAGACACTTGAAGTTAGGTCAATAAACGAAGCTTACACAAGCATATCCTAGAGGGATGGAGAGTAGACACGTGAAGTTAGGTCAGTAAACTATGCTTACATAGGCATGTCTTAGATGGCTGGAGAGTAGACACTTAAAGTGAGGTCAGTAAACGAAGCTTACATAGGCATATCTTAGAAGACTGGATAATAGACACTTAAACTTAGACCAGTAAACGAAGCTTACATAGGCATACCTTAGAGGACTGGATAATAGACACTTAAAGTGAGGTCAGTAAACGAAGCTTACATAGGCATATCTTAGAGGACTGGATAATAGACACTTAAATTAGGTCAGTAAACGAACCTTACATAGGCATGTCTTAGAGGGATGGAGAGTAGACACTTAAAGTTAGACCAGTAAACGAAGCTTACATAGGCATATCTTAGATGGCTGGAGAGTAGACACGTAAAGTTAGGTCAGTAAATGAAGCTGACATGAAATACAATTAGTTTATTCTGAAAAGAAAGCAAAAGCAGTACTAAACTGAGTGATGTGATCTGCTGGTAACTTAGTATTGGTCATTTCTATGTAGTACGCATGGATGGTTGTTGGTTGGTTGTAATCTCTCAGTCATATGCCCACTTTCCCCATTTGAGTGCAGGAGGAAAGCTTGCATCACCAGTGGGGAGCTGGATGATTTTGATGAGTTGATGGATTTATAGTACTAGTGAGACTCGGCAATCTTTCAGTCATAAGCGTACTTTCGCTATTTAAGTGGAATACAGACCAGGACTCCGCTTCACAAAACGATCTTAGTTAAGGTCATTCTTAGTGAGTCAGTCAATTTTAAAAGCAACGCGGCAAACATTTGCCCATATTTCTCAAACACTCTAGGAGGGTTTTTAAGACATGCTGCAGAGCTTGAAGTTCCTTTATCAACTGGAATTATGGTTAAAACTCGTTTTCAAAAATTGATCTAAGGGGTTTGGGCATAGATTGCTTTGTGAAACAGGGGAACAGAGGCGTCATTCTTAAAAAAGAGCACGCCACACATGTACAAATTAAAGCTCGTTTAAATGGTAGAGAAGCTAATCATAGTTAATCATAGCTTAATATCACGTGATGTGAGTTGCTATGCTGTTGCAAGGTATGTCGAAAGCTTGATACGTTCAGCAACTTCGAGTCCAGATAGTAGATGCCTCGGTGCAAGGCGCTCAGACCTTCAAGGGTTCGTCCTGCCTCACACTGATACACTGCCAATGTCGGTGATGTCACCTCGGACAACTGGCTTTCCTCTTAACTGGCGTCGGCCTGTCCTATTCGGGTACCTGGTCGGAAAATGACGATAATGGTTAACCTTCTAGAGCCATACAGGCGACATGAGTTGTATACTCACTGTGAGTTGAAAAATGTTGTAGATCGCACATATTTACAACGACGGGAGCAATACTGTGGAACGCATAGAGCATTTGCTTTATTGCGAGTTTAGTTTGACATAAATCTTATTAATATTACTGTCCCTCCACTAAACAGCTTAAAGGAACATGATCAAACTGTATCCGGTTAAAAGTATGCTGTTTTTATTCTTCACACACTGGTTTCCCGATTCTATCACGCAGACCTATGCGACAGACAAAAGGGATTCCCCAGGGTGACTTGTGGCTATAAATACATCTCGCCTCGACACAGACATTCTGATGACGTCACAACTTGGTTTCAGGCTACCTCAGCGCATTCTCTACATTTGCAGAACATGGCGTTTGCCCACTGGAGGCACAACACCTCGCTAATGACGTCACCAGATGTGTGTTCGTGTTTGACTCCAGTCAAAAACTGGAGGGCAATATGACTTGCTCTTGATAAAAGATAAATAAATTTAAGATACCATCGTGATATTTGCGAAAGATGTTTGTTATAAAAAGAGCGATTTGAAGATATGTACGGTTTTTGCTTGTTGTTTGAAATGCAACTTTGATCATGTCCCTTTAACAATCTTAGTAATTGTTGTCAAGTAAATCTTCAATGGCGCTCAGTTAGACTGTTTTGTCTTCGGCTTGTTGCTGAGAAAAGACCCGAATGCGTCAACTAAAAGCTCAGACTTTTCAACCAACTATTTATGCTGCAGTCAACGTATTAATTCTCTGTTTGCATGTGTAGATCGCGATACATAAATATAAGGTACATCTGTCCCTATCAAACACAGTAATAAAGCCTGGAAGGGCACTGAACCCACCCCGAAAGTAGTAGTCATCTTTTAAAGTTCTTAACATTAGTGACCTTTGAAGCTGGTCCCTAAGGACATCTCTTGTCGGAGTCTGGGAATGTTTCCGCTAAGGTGGAAAAAAAACTCTTAAGCTTGTTTAATAAAAATGTGATTAACAATGACATTTTAGACGAACTGTCTTGCCTCCGGATCGGTAGCTAACATCGTTATTTTACTTATTGTTGAGCGGTGTAGAGAAATTAAATTTCTTCAGCAAATCCCCACTCGTATGCACGTCTTGAAATCCTCGGCTAGTTTTCGGATGTTGACACATTGTGTGGGTAGAATAGGTATCAAAACTAAAGCATGGCCCTTTAAGAACCAACCACTGTCATCTCACATGTACCAGCACTATAGACCTTACACATAACCTTTGACGTGACGAGAACGAGGTTTCAGCCGCATATGCATAAATATTAAGAGTCGTTTATTCAGCAACGGATACAACAATGTGATAGAGGACGCTGAATGCTATAATCCTTATGCGCTTATTAATTAATAACAAAAAGACCCCCTTGCCTCTTATTCACTATTTTTACTCTATTTTCAACACATGATGTTCAGCTGACATTATTCATCTGGTCTTGATATAAAAGCTAAAACTTTATCCATGGCAACTAAATTATATTTGACTCATACAAGTTCATTAAGTTGGATACGTGCTCAAATTCAAGGTCTTTCCATTCCAAAATAGGCATTAAATACGTACATATTACGATTAGCAACCAAAATATATAATATTAATATATCTATTAGTTTATAATTGAAGTACATATAAAAGTTTCTTTTTCTCCTCGGGTGATTATTATCGATATTGTTCAATACGTTTCTGAGTAATCTTCTTGTACAGATTATTTCTTATATTGTTAATACTGTACATGAAATGAATATATTATAAACAAGCTGTCACACATACGAGTGATTATCAAACAACCTGCTGCAAATATGTTATAACATTTAAAAAATTACCGATGCTCGCGACAATGTTCTCGATCGCTTTCCAAAACGTCAAGACATTGGGCACATTGGGCTCGCTCTGACGTTTCACTATTTTCACCTACATATTCAAAACTCCATACAGCGGCAGTTATACAAGTATGAAGGGAAAGAGTTCTTTTCGCCCCCCCCCCTTTTCATTATGTGTATACTAACACGCTTTTCTCTACCTGTATCACGACAGAGAACAACCTCTCTCACTTCCTGTATCCTAACAGACAGCAATATCTCTCATCTCCCTGCGCCCCAACAGACAGCAACATCTCTCATCTCCCTGTACCCTGACAGACAGCAACTTCCCTCAATCCCTGTACCCTCACAGACATCAACCTCTCTCATCTCCCTGTACCCTCACAGACATCAACCTCTCTCACTCCCTGTATTCTGACAGACAGTAACATCTCTCTCTTCTGTTCCTGTATCCTGACATACAGTAACATTTCTCATCTCAGTCTATCCTGACAGACAGCAACATCTCTCTCTCTCTCTCTCGCTCTCGCTCTCTCTCTCTCTCTCTCTCTCTCTCTCTCTCTCTCTCTCTCTCTCTCTCTGCCTGTACTCTGACAGACAGCAACATCTCTCAATCCCTGCACCCTGACAGACATCAACCTCTGTCACTCCCTATACCCTGACAGCAAGCAACGTCCTCTCACTCCCTACATCCTGACAGACAGCAACATCTCTCAATCCCTGTACCCTGACATACGGCAACATCTCTTACTCCCTGTACCCTGACCACAAGCAGCGCCCTCTCACTCCCTGTACCTCAACAGACAGCAACATCTATCACTGCCTGTACCTCAACAGACAGCAACATCTCTCATCTCTCTGTGCCCTGGCAGACATGAACCTCTCTCACTCCCTGTACCCTCACAGACAGCAACATCTCTCACTCCCGGTATCCTGACAGACAGTAACATCTCTCATCTCCCTGTACCCTCACAGACAGCAACATCTCTCACTCCCGGTATCCTGACAAACAGCAACATCTCTCATCTCCCTGTACCCTCTAAGACAGCAACATCTCTCACTCCCGGTATCCTGACAGACAGTAACATCTCTCACTCTCTGTACCCTGACAGACAGCAAAATCTCTCATCCCCCTATATTCTGACATACAGCAACATCTCTCAATCCCTGCCCCTGACATGTATCAACATCTCTCATCTTCCTGTATCCTGACATCAACTTCTCTCATCTCCCTGTATCCTGATATACAACAACCTCTCTCATCTCCCTGTATCCTGACAGCAACATCTCTCATCTCCCTGTATCCTGACATCAACATCTCTCTCGCTCTCTGTATCCTGACAACAACATATC
>JAUELE010255119.1:0-10657 GCA_031471655.1 Diodora aspera | reverse complement strand
GGTGGATGTTGCAGTCACAAATCGATTGTGATGTAACACAATATGGCGGTCTTCTGCTTGTGATGTCACACGTGGACTACCAGGACGCGGACGGTCAGCTGTGGAGCCCGTTAATTGCCCGTTCTTTACAAATTTATAGGTGTGAAGTTTTTGATTTTGAGTATATATATACTAACGGAAAAAAGGTTTATGTCCATCCATATAAACTGTTTTGATAGATTCAGTTTTCTCTTCATGTTTAAATTAAGTGCTATTTATTGATGGTGAAAGAGTGTGTGACACAAACGGAACGCATTCTTGCCAACAAACAATGGAACACGATGTCCATGAACACTTTCACCATCGGGTGGGGGTTGTGATAAGTCACTTAACGAAGACACTAACTGATGTTTACCCCCATGTGCATCTGCAAATTCATGACATCAAGGTCTAACTGACAACACTAAATGGTTAAAGATGCCTGTAGACTGTAATTCCATATTTGAACGAGAGTCTGAGCATGTTAATTCAACGTCACTGGCTGCTTTTGACGTTAACGCAAAAGTATTCCAATTCGTCCGAAATAGTCTCAATCGCGAATTGGAAGTGTGATAAAGTTTCAATGCTGAAGAAAATTGTTGAACACCCGTACGCCGTGAAAAGGGACGTTCTCATGCTGAAACGACACCAATACGGTGTCGTCCGGTCAGAATAAGGCGCATTGCAGGACGCACAGGACACACGTCACGTTCTCTCAATCTGTTGTGCACCGTTCATGGATTTATTGGTCTTAGCCTAGAAATGGTTCAAGCTGTCACACTTAGTGCTTAGAAGCAATTGTTCAAGTGCATTAAAAATACGTGGTTATCCGGTCTGTGTGGCGTCACACGATCTCATCCTTAGCGTAGGCGATCGTTGACAACGCCATTTTGTCCGTGGCGATCCCAAAGTGCCAGAATAGTGTTGCGGTGAACGCCAATCCGTCTCTGCACCACATTTTGTGCCATCCTGGAGTCAAACATTTTATTTTTGCGCAATCGCTGATCTTGGGCGAGTTGTGACAAAAACACATTTCATGCTGAACGTTTCCAAATGTGTTTTGCTGTTTCAAGAGGTTTAGCAGAATGGGTATAAGCCGTTAGTTTCAAGATTTGAACACCAGGGTGTGTTTATGACATGAAAAACACGCAGAAGCATGTGCGCATGTTCAAAATAACAGTCACATGCAAATGTCATAAGCTACATCTAAATCACGAGCTGGTAGTCAGGCATGAATTCACCAATCAAAATTATATTGGTAGGCCATCATACACGAAAAATATTTTGATATTCCTAATGCACGGGAACCTTTTTCCTTGAGTATATTTTAGACAGAGGAGTCCTGGCATATATGTTGACACCTTCTCCAGTATATATAGACATTGCTACGCATAGTCACACTGATGTCACTTAATCTGTACAGCCTATAGCTAGGTATTGATCTAGACACAAAGACACTCAAGGACATCTGTGTTCAGTTTGGTTTCTATTCTGTAAGGGAGTCACCGCCAGATAAACTTCAATTATCTATACAGCTTTCATTACACGAGTATACAAAAACTGTCGCTTACAGTCATAAGACACCATGTCAAAGTCTCAAGAAAACACATGCGAAATTCGTTAAAACATTCTTGGTAACGGTTTTACATTCATCCATGTCGTAAAACTTTCTTGTACCTTCCCATTTTATAGGCGTGCTTATTGATTTAGTCTGTTCACTAAAAACATGATACTTTGATGACGCTAAGAGATATCTGCTGAAGAATCCTATTAAATCTTTTGCTTAATGATCTCCAATGATGCTTTTTTTTATATCTGATGCGTTCTGTGAAACCACTTACTTTTCTACATTTTAGATTCTTATGCCAAGGACTGTTATATGTATGACTAATGCACATATAAAAGTCCTTAGCATTAGTAAGACTGTCTCAGAGAGCATATGTAAACTCTACGACTCGTTAAAGAAGCTAATGGCCCTTATTTTCTGTAGCAAATAGCGTCTTCAAACAAGTGGTCTGTCTACAACCTGACGACTGGCTTAAACTCCCTGTTCAGTAATCTCGAAGGATGACCTTTCTAAATATAGCCTGTGAATATGAACAGATCAATATCATATGCTGACAGTGTAATAGGAGAACGGTTTAAGTTCAAACAAGAACAAAGCACATTCCTATTTCATCTTTCTCGAATTCATGTTTTCATCAAACTCCCAAATGACCAAGTTGTACATACCACATGGATCTTTAAACGGAAACGTTAATTCTACGCATTTGACCGATATGTCTTTAATAACGAATGCAATACGATCATGAAAATATTCAGAGCTAATTATTAAAGTACATGTACATTTGTATATGATGCAATTCTTGATTGCCGTCTCCATCAAATGTTCAGAACAAACGCAGATGAAACAGAAATCTCCGAAGACATGATGATGCTTTCCTGATGACCATGTATAATATACTCGGCGTCTTTAATGTAGGTCAAGCTATTTGTTCTCTCTTTTTTTTTCAAAGTTATAAAATTTTCATTTTTGTTTACAATATAAACAATTGAATGTTTTATAACCTTTCTTACCAGTATGGACAAACACATCAGGCCATGGAAATGACAGTATTACCAACTTTAATTTCCGATAGCTTTTATTACAATTTACATCTTTTTAATGAAATTGTCAATATGAAAATCAACCTGTAACTTAATGTTCATGACATGCACGTGCAAGTCGCTCTATCCTTGGAAAGTGTAGGACATTACACATGCATTGGCGATTTTTCTCTGTCGGTTGCTGTTCAATTTCAGGTTTGAAATTGCTGCTGAAAATGAGACGTGTTGTGCAACTTGCTGAAAGGGGTCAGGCTATAGGTGGTTGGTGGGGGTTCGTTCAGGGTCTGGGTTGGGATAACTCCTACTGGACGTACTCCACTTCACGTGGTAGACGGTAATCTTACCGGACAGCGTTATTGGGACGAGATTCTGGCTCCTATAGCAGTACCATTCCTGCAGGCCATGCATGGCTTTTATGGTCGACCATCTATACTGCAAGATGACAACGTTAGGCTTCATAGGGCCAGGATTGTCACGGAATTCCTTAGGCAGCAGGGCGTAAAGTGGATGGAGTGGTCAGCATGCTCGCCAGACATCAACCCCATCGAGCATGCCTGGGATGAACTCGGTCGACGTGTGTTCACACGTCATCCAGCACCAGTGGATCTCCCGAACTCCGCAGAGCTCTAGCAGAGGAATGGAATGCGATTCCACAAGCCTTCTTCATGAATTTGGAAGCATATGGAAGAGGTGCACCCGTGTCCTGGACGGCCGAGTGGTGTACACAAGATATTGAATTACCGAGTGCTTGATGTTTGTCATTTCCATTTTTGGGGGTTGGCCTATAGAACTCATGTTTGCCAGTGCTGTTGGAACTTTTTTCTCTAAACATTATGATAATACTCTGGGAAACTCTTCTTTTCATGTGCTATATAACATTTGACCCTTAATTAAAGACGCCGAGTATATATTGTACTATGATACATTGCATGGTCCTTTTTATCATAATTAGGTTGTCATTTATGAATTGCACATTATTACATGTATGTCCATTTTGATTCTACTTTCACTTATTAAAATTCATTACGATACAATATTATTTTGTATGTTATCAGTTTATATACTGCTTAGTAGGTAAACTAGTCTTGCCGTCAATGTTGTTGTACATTCCAATTGATATCGAAATGGTTTACTTCTAAATGTTCTTATTAATACCCAAATATGATTTACATTCCAATGTTCTGATTAACATCCGAATGTTCTTATTACTATCCAAACCGTCTTAATTACCTCCAAATGTTCTTACGGATATCCAAATTTTGTGATTACTATCTAAATGGTGATTTATATCAACATATTTTTAAATTAGTATCCAAATATTCAGATACATATCCAAATGGTCTGATTCACACCCGAATGTGCTTATCAGTACCCAGATATTCAAATGTTCTTATTAATATCCAAATGGTCAGATTTACATCAAACTGTCTTTATCAGTATCAAAATATTCTGAAATATATCTGAATGTTCTGATTTACAGCTATATGCTCGTATGAATATCCATATGGCCTGATTTACATCCAAATATTCTTATTAACTTCAAAAAGGTGTGATTCACATCCGAATACTCGTATTGGTGTCAAAATGGTCTGGTTTACATCGAACTGTTCTAATTAATATCCAAATATTCTTATTACTATCAAAATAATGTTAGTACTATCCAAATATTCTTACTAACATCCAAATTGTCTGAATTACAGCCAAATACTCTTATTAGTATCCAAATGATCTGAATTGCATCTAAATGTTCTTATTATTATGTAAATGGTCTGAATTACATGAACATGTTCTTATTAGTACATGTATCCAAATGGTCTGAGTTACATGTACATGAAACGTGTTTACTTCTTAGTATCCATATTGTCTAAACTACATCCAAATATTCTTATTGGTATCCAACTGGTCTGAATTACATCAATTCAGTTGAAATGATGTGTTACCTTGCAAGGGCAATATTTCAGTCATAACGCAACGTGATGTGCAAGGTGCACATCGAGCAAAGAGATATTTCAAAAAAGGGATCAATAGAAAGGAGAGTGAAAGCAAACGATCCTCATTTTAGTCGCCTTGTACGACAAGCATTGGGTCACTGAAGCCCTATTCTATCTAAGCGACACCACATCACTCCCCAGATGCCCCACAGGGTCTGAATTACATCAGCATTTCAATTAGTATCCAAATGGCCTGAATTACATCCAAATATTCTTATTAGTTTCCTAAATGTCTGAATTACATCAAAACATTCTTTTTAGTATCCAAATATTTTGAATTGCGTACACATATTCTTATTAGTATCCAAATGGTCTGCCTTACATCCACACTTCATTGGTATCCAAATGGTCTGAATTACATCCAAATATTCTTATTAGTATTCCAATGGTCTGAATTACATCCATATTATATTAGTATCAAAATAGTTAAACTTAATCCAAATATTCTTATTAGTATCCAAATGGTATGAATTATATTAAAAGGTTCTTATTAGTATCCAAATGGTCTGAATTACACGAACATTCTCTTATTAGTATCCAAATGGTCTGAATTACATCAAAAGTTTCTTATTAGTATCTTGATATTCCGAGATATATCCAAAGACCTTATTGACACCACAATGATTTAAATGAAAATATTGTATAAGTCAGAGCCAATAATTCTCACATACATTTACATTAATGTGCTCTAATACTTCCAGATTTACATTTAATTAATTTTGTTTAACATTTTATTCACATATCCTCATTTAAACAATATCCAAATTATATTATCAATCCAGGAAAAGTATTTATTGTCAGGAGCAAACTAGCCATCATTCCTGGGACATTAACGAAGGAATTAAAATAATGAGAAAACTCTCATTGTAGTTGCCATCTGTAAGTTGACAAACGACGGACTGTCGGCCAGGTGCAGAACATGTGATATCAACAACAGGTGAGTAGGGACTGCCGGCGAGCGGCGAGGTCATGTGACACGCAGACAGGTCAAATATCTGAGGCGTGTTAAGGAGAAGAAGGCAAAGAAGGCGCCTCGGCTATTGGACCAATCGGATCACTTCTATTAAACAAGCCACCGATCAGATCATTTTTGTTACACGAGGTGCACCAGACTTCTTGCCTCTTGAACAAGCCTGTGATTGCCCGTGCGCTGTACAGATAAAACGATGGTCATAACCTCGGACCCGGTGTAGGTCTGGACCTACGTGCTAATTACAGTTACCAACAACAACGCGTATAAACAACGTAACGCATCTCACAACGAATACAGATCTGACGACAAATGCGACAAGCGCATACGCGTGGAATACGAATACATTCAACCCATATTTCCTCCCCCCTAGTCAGTGGTATTATCTGCAACCACCAAGTTACTGCTGACAATTATTGTCTCTCGCGGATACCGGCCTTTCTTCTGAACACGAAGAAAATCACCATAGGACTAGGTCACAACAAAACCAGGCTGATAATGCAGTTTCTTGAATTTGGGACCAGAAAACACTTTCACGGCAACTGTATTACCAACACTAAAGTTTTGAGATTTCTTGCAAAGAGTTTTTTCACGTCGTTGTTGTTTTGCAGCTATTTGTACTGGATGAGAATAATCCCACAATTCTCTCATGCTGGCCTCCTCCTCCTCCCCATCTAAAGTTCGCTTCAATCAACTGTGTACTGGACTTTGTTGGCGTCCAAACATTGCATATGACGATGGAATACCTGTGTACGATTTGGAACAGCGTTATGAACTGCAACAATCACCGAAAGTACTTTATCCCAGGTCTTATCCGTTTCACAAGTTTTCATGAGAGATGTTTTCAATGTTCTATGAGATGCTTCCACCGGATTTGCTTGTGGTCGTGCTACTGGTGTGTACTGACAAACTGTACCCCACTTTTGTGCAGCAGAAACGAAATCCTTAGATGTAAACACTGAACCATTGTCACTGTGGACCAAAGAGTCTGTCTACTACTGCTACTGCAGTCAGTATCGTAGTTGTACGAAGATGCCATGCACTCACAAAACGTGTTAGGTCATCTTTGTAAGTAAACATGTACTCGTATTCCGATGACTTAAGTGGGAGTAGACCATCAAAGCAACAGTGTACGATTTGCGATGATATTGTTCCAACCTTTGTAACCCCAAATGGAGATTTTGGAATCGCATGTGGACCCTCCAAAACAAACTGAGCACTGGGAAACAAATCCTTCACTTCTTTCAGTGTAACAGTATCACTAACTTTCTTGGCAAGTTGAAAAGTACGTTCAGCTCCGAAATGTCCAAAAAAGTGCGCTTTCTCTATGCCGTCACGATGACGTTGTTGACCCTAAATCGCATGAATACAGGTAACAGTATTTCATCATCTTGAATCGACGCAATACTCAAAACATCACTTGATACATTATTAGTACCAGGAACATGTTCAATGTCAAACTGATATTCTGCTGACTCTATACTCGAACGAGAAAACTTTGGAGAGTTGGCTGACAAAATGTAGATCAGTGGTTTGTGAATAAATGTCCGACCAAACACCAGTTCTCTGAAATTTGTTTAACTGACCATATCAGCCCAAGGCTTTTCTTTGCACAGTTGAATAAGTACTCTCAGTTTTTGAAATTTTCCTTGAAGCAGAGCAAATGGGATACTCAACACCTTGACTATCTGCCTGCAACAAAACACCAGCTAAGCCCGTCTGACTAGCATATGTCTGTATAACAAATAGAGCTGCATCATCACTGAAATCTGGGTTTGACAGAAACAGTGATGACGTCAAACAATGTTTCAAATGACCAAAAGCCAACTGTTCCTCATCAAAGCACTGATAACGTTTCTTTGCAACCAATCTGCTGAGTGGTAATACTGTGTCAGACAAAATCGGAATGAATCTCTGAAAAATGTACACAAACCCCAAAACGAAAGAACTTCTTCCCAAGAGGGCCCATGTATGTATCTTACATGACATATTGGGTACATTATAACAGTTTGGTGCCTACATTTTTTTCAGTGCAGCTATCGCAGGAATCAGTAAATACAAGATGCCTTGTAAATACAAGATGTTATATGCAAGACATTTACCAGATGTCTTTTTTCAAAACTTCAAACAGTTTTGAAGTTCTATGTTAGAATCTGTTGCTATTGATACCGAAAGAAGGGGTAATTTTTCAAAAATTCATCTAGCTCATTAGCGAGGATCAATGCCGAGAATAATTGTGCACATTTTCAGAATTTTCTGGTCTTATTTGCAGCTTAACATTTCAATTTTATGTGAAAAAAACATGTTACTATAAACAGCACTCACGTGACAACGTACAATCAAAAGATGATGTGACATATTACATTTCATCCACCGATCATGGATTATCTGAAAACTTAGAAATTCTACGGCAACATTTTCCCTGCTCTTTTCTGTCCAAACGTAAGACCCATTTAGATTTGGCAACGCACTTGCATCCACGTATAATTGGTTCTTAACGACCAAATTAATACAGCAAAAAATAAAAGTTAAAAGTTATGAGCATTAAAACGAAATTTGTATTTTAAAACATGTATTATCTGTTATCTTCTTTCAAGTCAACAAGAATATGTTATTAGGGTACGTTTAGGTTGTATTTACATTTTTGTTCAAATCTCAATCAACTAAAAGTTTCAGCTTTCTAATCGGTTACAAAACAATCCATCACAAATATATCATGACTAATTGATTTTAAGATATTTACATAAAATAAAAATATCTGTACTTTTGGGTAAGTAACATTTTAACAATTGAAAGGCTAAAACTTTCTAAAACACATTATATCGTATATCATATGACTTACCCTCATTCTGAGACAGGTATATCACCTTACAAAGACAATGGATTCACATCAAATGTTAGGCGGAGAAGGTTGTTATCATGAATGTTGATATCACTCCAAACAAGAGGTAGCTGATAGGTTGAGGCTGTTGCAATGGAAAGATAATTATCTTCTGTCTTGTTTGCTATACGTTCTCAGCTAATAACACGCGAATAAACGAGAATCGACATAGCTTCGAAAATGAGAGCGGTTTTGACCTTAAAATGCATTTGGGAGCATCACTTAAAATAGGGTTCCAAATCCCTATGCCTTTCGTAAATCCCATCTCCATTTACTGTTGTCTAACCCTTTGCGTCTTAGACTGGTTCACCAAAGGTTTTATGTTTTTATGGGGGGGGGGGGAGGTGGGGGGTAAGGGGGGTCTATAGTGGGAATATAAATAGAAGGATGATCGGTACATTGTACGCAAAGGTAAACAACTAAATTAACTTACTATTATTTATTAATTAGTGCTTATTGAAAATGAAACATGTTTTTAAATTCCCAATATCTCCCGGCGGGAGATGGACACAACGAGGCGACGTGATCAATGTGAGTGCGTGCGTGCGTGCGTGCGTGCGTGCGTGCGTGTGTGTGCATCTCCAATTGTTTTCCTTGTTTTAACATTTCAGTTACGTACACTGTGGCGCACGCACAAAGACACATACACGCACGCACGCACGCACGCACGTACGCGCTCACATTGATCACGTCGTCTCCGACCGAGTGTTTGCTATGGAGGAAGTGTATGTGCATACATACATGCATGCATGCATACATGCATGTAGACATACACGCATGCATACATGCATAAAAGCATACACGCATACATACATGCATGCATCCATGCATACATGCATGCACACATACATACATCTATGCATACATGCATGCATACATGCATACATAGGTACACACATACATACATACATACATGAATGCATGCATACATGCATACATATATACATACATACACACATACATACATGTACATACATACAATGTACATACATACATGCATGCATACATACATACATAGATATACACATACATACATGTACATACATACAATGTACATACATACATGCATGCATACATACATACATTCATACATACATACAGACACACACACACACACATACATACATACATACATACACGAGCTCACACGCTTGCTCAGACAAACCTGTACGCACATACGATGCAACTATGACCAGACGAGCCTGCGTGTGTGTGTGTGTGCATGTGTGTACACGAGTGAACACGAGTGTTCCATGCCTTCTTTGCACGGGGGTAAGATGGGAGTAGATGTTGGAGGGAGACACAATCATGGACGCAAACGTTATATTCTGTAGGGAGTGCATATTATACGTACATGTGTATACTAATTAAAATGAGCGAACGGAAATAATGAGACCGGTGTTTTGCAAATTTCACGTATTAAAATGACTGGGTAGTGCAAATTCCACATATTAAAATGACTGGGTAGTGCAAATTCCACGTATTAAAATGACTGGGAAGTGCAAATTCCACGTATTACAATGACTGGATAGTGCAAATTTCACGTATTAAAATGACTGGGTAGTGCAAATTTCACGTATTACAATGACTGGATAGTGCAAATTTCACGTATTAAAATGACTGGGTAGTGCAAATTCCACGTATTACAATGACTGGATAGTGCACATTTTACTTATTACAATAACTGGCAAATTTCACTTATTACAATTACTGGGGAGTGCAAATTCCACGAATTAAAATGACTGGGGGGAGGGTGCAAATTTCACGTATTAAAATGACTGGGTATTGCAAATTTCACGTATTAAAATGACTGGGTAGTGCAAGTTCGTCGTATTAAAATGACATAGTAGTGCAAATTTCACGTATTAAAATGACTGGAAAGTGCAAATTCCACATATTATAATGACTGAATAGTGCAAAGTCAACGTATTATAATGACTGGATAGTGCAAATTTCACGTATTAAAATGACTGGAAAGTGCAAATTCCACGTATTATAATGACTGGATAGTGCAAATTCCACGTATTATAATGACTGAATAGTGCAAATTCCACGTATTATAATGACTGGATAGTACAAAGTCCACGTATTATAATGACTGGATAGTGCAAATTCCACGTATTATAATGACTGGATAGTGCAAATTCCACGTATTATAATGACTGGATAGTGCAAATTCCACGTATTATA
>JAUELE010255108.1:0-10657 GCA_031471655.1 Diodora aspera | reverse complement strand
ATAAGCATCTAACGACATATCAACTCTGATATAGACAATAATCACCATTAAATGTCAACAGGATCGTTCTCAAACAGTATTATGAATGAATTGCTCATGACCAAAACAATTGGCGGTATACTTTCTTTTGATCTTCAGTATACATTGAATTTTTAACACTTAATGCAACTTTAACAATAGAAAACGATCAGGCATAATTAGTGATCAGTTTTCGTGGAAACATTTTCATTAAAATTAACAAACACTGAATAAAAGAAACATTCGGCCAGAGCATCCTAATGTGTATGTATGTAATTTAAACGTTTGTATTCTTATTCTCAGCTGCAGTTCCCAGCTTGGAATGGTCGGAGGAAAACAGTACATTCATCTTATTTCCCCCGGATGTAGATTTGTAAGTCAATTTTACAACACATCTAGGTTGATATTAATATTATATTATATTAAATTAATATGATATGAAATTTTAAAATTGGATACTTACTCACGAAGGCTAAAATAGGTCTGGTGCTATCAATGTGAAATAAATAACATAAACTGTAAATCATACATTGTAAAAGTGTATGCCTAATTAAATAACGCCGTATACCCGTAGTCCCGGTAGATGCAAACGCATGTATTTTCGACTTTTAAACAGCCAGCCTCATTCCGAATATTTCTCTGAGAATTTACGGAAGAATGTTCCGTCGATTTTCGAATACTTTCCGAATATGAGCCGAATGCATGTATTTGCAAGTGTGACGTTTCCGGTTTACGTATAATATTATTATCAAGATTCTGTCGGAAAGTTCGGATTGCATTGTTTTTTTTCTAATTTCTGGCATGGGGGTCACAAATAGATAAGGCAATTCATAAGGCTGTTAAACCGTCAAAGATGCGGTATCTTGTGTGAAATATTTGTGGTATGTACATAACGTTATGTATATTTTCGTTCCAAATTTGTTTTTTTAAAAAAAGAAAACAATGAGTTTTATCACGTATCCACTTTTAAATGAAGTCCTGTCTTATTTAAAAGTATTTCCCTTATGACTAAAAAAGATAATGTTCGTTTTAAAATAGTTTGATTCCGAGAAGTCTATGAATGTTTAAATATAATGTTCATCTGGAATATCAACTGGTCCAGCAGAAAAATGTAAATTTGATATTATTTTATTTTAAATTTGTTTTATTTGTTTTATTTCTCCACTAATGACTATGTTTGTTATAATTACAGAGAGCCCTGTACTTGCATGAGATGGCTCACGCTATTGGTCTTATACACGAACACCAGCGCCCCGACAGAGATGAATATGTAGATATTATACTGCAAAATGTAAACCCAGGTCTGCGTGACAACTTCATCAAATACACGCTCGACCGGGCAACCGTAGCAGACACGGATTATGAATACGCATCCGTGATGCATTACAGTGCAACAGTAAGTACTATTGTATTACGGTGTTGTATTTCTGTAATATTTAGGCCAAGAACTTACCCCAAGGGAAAGGTGATCCCTAGACGAGAAACCATTGCTTATCTCAAGCTGATGACAGCACCAGCAATGTTTGTAGGAAGCAGCACGTGTTTCCCTTTGCTCTGTTCATGTTACAGGCGAAGAGGTCAGCCACAAACTCTCTAACTGCTAATGAAACTATAGTGGAAGACAGAGCCGTTCTTGGGCATTACCTGTTTCCCCTCAGTACGTGTCATTAATCTTGTGTAGTGTAAAGTTCTCAAATGAGTCCCGGTACACTTTAGACTTCCTTGATAGGCGTGGTCGCATCTGGTGACGTCGTAACGAACGCCATGCCAATGATTTTAGTGACGTCATCAGACTGGTGCTGGACCACCACTGCGAATATACTACAACGTAGCGAATGCGCAACAAGACAACCGTTACCTGTGTTCCCTTCAATGCCATTATTGTGCTTACGTCACGATTTTCTCTGAAAGTCTTACAACTGAATATGACCTCAGTTATACTACATTGTTTCACTTGTCAGGAAGGTATTCAATAAATTCGCAATTGATAAACACAATATATATTTTTATTACAGGCGTTCTCATACGATGGCAAAGCTAAAACTATTCGTACAAAAGATCCGGCTCGAGAAGACGAAATTGGCAAGCCTTATTTGAAAGAGCTCGCCTTCAATGACGCCAAGGCTGTCAGCAATATATACAGTTGTTCAGGTATATACTTTTAGCAGAATATATACAGATCCATGCCGTTTATAAGTTAAACATTCATTGGATCCCGCCGTTATAGATATCTTTCGCAAATATAACCATGGCATTGTGGACCATAGGCCTAAACTACACTTTACCAAACGCAAATCATACTGACCTCCATTTTTTGGCTGCAGTCAAAACGAACATATATTTGGTGACGTCATCAGCCTGATTCTGGACCACCACTGGGCATGTTCTACCGTTGCGAATGCGTAGTGGTGACCCGGAACCGGGTTGTGACGTCATGAGAATGTGCGTGTCGATGCAAGATCCATTTATAGCCCCTAGTCATCCTGGGTAATCCATTTTGTTTATCGCGTAAATCTGCGTGAATCTTGGCATTGCAACAAATCGGGAAAAATGTGTTGTGTAAAACGACTCTTGTGTAAGAATAGAAAAAAATGCTTTTAACATGACGCAACTTTGATTATATCCCTGTTAGACCCTGTAATGATGTTCGCTGAAAACCAATCTCTTCATTTTGGGGTTTTCAATACGGACTGTTCATAGTATTTACTGATAATTTAGGGTTTCCTTGGTCATTCAAACTGGCGAAGGGAACGACCATTTGATTTCTAGGGGATGAGATGTTGAAAATAAATAGTTTGCAGACATTTTTTGGGAAAATATATTGATTGCAAGAGTCAAGATTAAAAGATAAATAGCTTGCAGGGATAAATCCATTTTGTTTTAGATTTCAGTATATAATTATGAAATGTATCATGAATTTAAAGTTTTTTTGAATAAACCTTATTATTTCCCTCTTAACTACATTTTATATTGTTAATGTTATTACTTACAAACTCATACATACCCTGAATAACAAATATTTTAAAATATAAATTGTCAGCAATAAAGAGAGTTTGCTGACTAAAGGAAAACACTTATAGTCGTTACATTATTCTGAAGAAATATTTTGTAATTATTGGTTATTTTATTTAACCAGAAAAATGCACGACAAAGCCTGTGTGCCGAGATGGCGGATATGTAGACCAGAACTGCCGCTGTGTGTGTCCCGATGGAACACGGGACTGCGAAGAAGGCTTTCAGAGCTCACCAGGTAAGCATTTCAAGTTGGTTTAGCAATTAATCATGGAAAGAAATCAGTTGCAAACTAGTCAGGTTCCAATAAATTATCAACTTCTTGCTTTAAAACACAAACAACATTTCGTTGTAAACTCTTATCATGTTATTTTGTTATCTAAATAAACACCGTCTTGTGGCATCATCTTCTGATGACTATAATTAGATTTACACTGAAAATGTGCTCACGTCGTCTTCTGAGGACTATAGTGATTTGTAAGGTTGCCCATGAGTTTTATAGCGGACTGAGTCAGTCTATTATAACTTAAAAACCAATAACATGGGTCGTTCGTTCAACATACGCACAGGGTATGCAAATAACGTCACATTACCATGCTAGTCACGTAAGGGTACATGCATTATACATGTCGGATTCAGTTTTCACTTGGTTCGAGACGTATACATCGCTCAACTTTATTGCTGAATTATTTGCTTCTTACAAATATATTATATACCCCTTAGTAAAAAATATTACCTTTGCCGTCAATGTTGTTGATTGCATGAAAAGGTGACGGTTGCTTCGTTTTATTATTCACCAAAATCAGGGAAATTAACGAAACAATTATGGTTGAGAGGGATTTTGAAATTTAATGTCTTATTCACAATATCAAATTTAAGGACTATAATCTTTGTGAGATATAATGTAATATTCGTGCGTTGCATTTTACATTATTTGTAATCAGCATATACAATTCTCTAATATTGGTTTTTATCAACTCTCCAGCTAACTGCAAGAACGAGTATGACGACTGGCAGTGTGCAGTCTGGGCCAACTCCGCGCAGTGTGATAGAAACAAGAAATTTATGTCAGAGAACTGTCGTAGAGCCTGTGGCTTGTGCACGACAGCAGCAAACCAACCCAGTAAGTGTGTTTTGTCTTTCGATATCTCAATTAAACTTATTACGGTAATATGTTTGTAATTCCAACATATGAAATCACATTTGTACCTTTGTGTTTCATTTAAATTATCCCGATTCATCAGCAAAGCTGACGAGTTTTTCTTAAGGGGAGACACTTCGACTGCACGCAACAGTATTAATTTAATTTGGTCACGTTTTTCAGGAGAATGTAAGGACTTATACGCCAGCAGCAAGTGTGAAACATGGAAAGAGCGAGGTGACTGTGCAGCTAATGAATGGTGGATGTCTCAGAACTGCCGGGAAACTTGCAATGCTTGCATTAGCAAAGACAAGCGCGTTGAAAGTAAGATGAATTATCTTTTGCTTCGTAGCATTAAGGGGATCTTTCTTTTATTTTGTAATGTAGAAATGTTTTAAAACATGTAAGGGGAACTTTCTTTTGCTCTGTAGTGTATTTCTAGTTTACATATTTTAATTAAGGAGAACCTTCTTTTCTTTGTAGGGTGTTGTGTATTTAAACTGTGTACATTCAAACAGTGAATACAGTGTAAATATATGATGTGTTGATGTTTCGTTCAATCGATGGGAAAACAACTTATCACGATGATCAATTTCGTCTTCACCAAATCATATTTTATCGATTTTTGTCTTGATAGCAAAAGGTTGATTGATTACTTGTTTAACAAATCTATTTATATTCTGCAGCCAACTGTACAAATGTGTACACTGACCAAGCCAAGTGTGACCAATGGGCAGCTGAAGGAGAATGTGTTATAAACCAAAAGTTCATGCTGACCAAATGTCGACAATCGTGCCAGACATGCCACCTAGAGCCTCCATCTGCGAATGAAACAGGTAAGAACATTACACTACCCGTCTAAACCTATTGGGAAGGTAGCAGGTAACCTTGTCTTAACCCTTGCCTGTAAAGCTTTCACAAAGCCGTACGTCAGGGTCTCGCAAATCTACACTGGGTGGTTTCAAGAGTAAAACAAAATATTTCATTGTCTTAATTTTTAGTCGAGTATTGAGAAAATATAGGCTAAGAAAGCTATAATAGCCTATAGTGATTGAATAATATAAGTCTCTCTGTGAAACATATTTGTAAGGCTGGCAATTGGTTGGTAAATTAGTTGGCCAAACGCTGTGATCACGTCTGACTTATTCCGTTGCCATGGACCAGTGCTGTGCTAGCTGATGCCTGACAGAATTTGACATGGACGAGAAAAGTGTAAACTAAATATGACCGTTGGTCAGTTGGACTCTCTTGCTCTGAGTAACCTTATTGGGGCTTGGTAGTAACCCTCCTATTTGTGTCCAGCTCATTGCACTGTGCTAGGTTTCTTTGACTATTGAATTTTGCGCATAGGTATCCTTAACCCATTTCATTTATAAAAATGTAAATTGATGAAATACTTTGGTTCTTCACAGAGACTTGCGAGGACTTATACTATGACAAGGCGTCCTGCGAGAAGTGGGCAAGTACGGGAGAGTGCAAGGCAAACCCTACCTGGATGTTAAAGAACTGTCAAAGGTCATGTGGACAGTGTGGTGAAGGCAAAGTAACTGTCAGTAAGTATACGTCTTCTTTGAAGATGGATGCACGCTCCCGAACACACAAATAGGTCTGGTGCAATCTGTGTGAAATGAATAACCCAAAGTGCAAATGATACATTGTAAACGTGTAACCCTAATCAAATAAAGCCGCATTTCCTTACTCCCGGTGGACGCAAACGCATTTAATTTCGACTTTCAAATAGCCAGCTTTATTCCGAACCTTTCTCTGAGAGTTTAGCGAAGAATGTTCCATTCATTTTCAATTTCTTTTTCACGAGAGAGATTCGTATGCAGTAACATGAAACAGTGTCAAGAAATATTAAACTTACTTAATTGTATTAGATTTAATCTTATTTCAACTTAAAGTTGGATACATGGTCAAATTCAAAGTGTCCGTTACAGAAACGATGTATATACATATATATACGTTAAAATATGTAATATCACGTATGAACCACTCATCATTCAATGCTTTTATTACCTTTTCACCTGGTGAAAAACACCGATCTCCTACTAACCCCTCCTGGACATTAAAAGGCGAAAGTGCATTCGGAACTTTCTGATGAAATTCCTTTCTATCAGTCAGATGAAGAATATAAATCTGCGTATCTCCTGAAATAGTTATAAACAAAAATCCTCTTCCCTGGGTCAAACCCTAATGTTTTACAAGCTGGTTGGGAACAAATACGTTCATTATCGTTCTATTTTACAAGAAATATATTTTACATCGATTTAACGTATTAATGAAATAAATACACCCATCTACCCTTGATGTCGTCCTAGTGAAGTATTGTAGATTAACCTCTTTGTCATTCGGAGATACTGAAGTGAGCTAAATATGATTTTATTCTTAAATTCAATTATTTTGTGCAGAGGTGCCATGCGTTGATACGAATACACAATGTGCAAACTGGGCTAAACAAGGCGAATGTACTAAGAATCCCCTGTGGATGACGAAGAACTGCATGTTGTCTTGCGAGGAATGCAGTCCAGAAACAGGCACCAGTCAAACCACGCCAGCAACCGCCATCACAACTGTAGCAACTGGTAAGACATTTTTAATTCAACACTGTAATGTATAAGGCTAAGCATAAATGTATGTGTACTCTCGAAATTGGAGGGGGGGGGGGGAGGGGAGATATTACCCCAGAAAAACGGGAAAAAACAACAAAAAATGAACCAAAAATCTCAAAAACCCCAACGACTTTCATTTCGCCGTAGCTTGAATCCTATGGCGTTGTTGCCCGAATCCTGAGCGTTTTGGGTCGAATCTGAGGGCGCTGGCAACTTTCACCTCTGCCCCCGACTGTGAGGCTAAGGCATTGCTTGTTATAACAGCAAACGTTACTTTAGCTTTGCTTGAATTTTGCAAAGAAATAATATGTATCAGCCAAGTTGGCCAAAAAGCTTGTAGAAGTGGATAAACGATTTTGACAGCTGAGCTTCAGCCTGGTGACGTTTGAATTATACTGGAACACACGCTGCTTCACTTAATGTTAGGCGATTGAGTGGATATTTTGAGTTGGTCCATTTTGATGGAAATAGAGATTACTAAACGAGTGTCTGTTAGATACCATGGATCTCAGACGAGTTGTTTACAAAAGTATCAAACGAGCGAAAGCGAGTTTGATACTTTTGTAAACAACGAGTTTGAGATCCATGGTATCTAACATACACGAGTATAATAATCTATTTCTTACACACGTTACCAAATTGTCATTTTAGGGTTCATTTGGCATTACAGATGTGCGCTTTTAATCATGACCTCGGGTCCTTGACCCCGGGTCACTGGTGTAAACAGCCAATCAGAGGCGTCGATTTGCGATCTCTCACATACGTTGAGAGACGGAAAATCTCTCACGGGGTTCCCACCAACGGCGGTGTAAAAAATTATTTCTGCATTCTCAAGTAAAAGCTTGAGGGGACCACGCGGGGCTTCCCATGAGTGACATTGAGTCACCTACAAAGAATAGGGTCCCTGTAACTAAATGCTTGTCGTACAAGGCGACTAAAAGGGGGCTATCTTACTTTCTGTTTTGTTTTAATCGGTCTCTTTTATGCAATATTTCCCCCTCGTTGTGCACCTCGCACATGACGTTGCACTATGGCTGACGTATTGTTCTTGCAATGTAAAACACCATCTCAACTATGAACGCAAGGTCTTGCGATTCGATCATATACACGTCTACATTTTACGCTGCTTAAATATAAGTAAAACGTAAAACATATTATAAAGATGGATTTGTTCTTAAACAGGGGACTGCGAAGACATATACAAAGACAAAGCATCGTGCCAGGATTGGGCATCGTCAGGAGAATGCGAAGCCAATCCCGAGTGGATGCAACGAAACTGCAAGAAGTCCTGTGGGAAATGCAGTGCTGGAACAACACCTACCATTCCTGAAGGTAAAGTCTATGCAGTAATCAACACGTACAGAAACTAACATTAACATTTCAGGAGAAAAGTTTCTTGAGCAAGAGCATTTATGTCATTTATTAGGTTATTACAACCTGGGGATGACAAGACGTAATTTGATGCAGGGGACAGGTTAGGGATGCATGACACTTGAAACAACAGACTGGCCGCAGTCCGGTTTCTGACCCAGAAGTCGTCATATCCGACCCTGACCTACCAGGCTACTTCAATATATGTATAGTACTCAAAAGAAGTTAAGGGTCAAACCTGATATGAGCATGATCTGATATTATCGATTTTGTTGCTTAAAGGTTCGCCGAAACTTGCCATTTGAGCATGTTTGAGGTAGGGTGTTCTCGCGACCTATTGTTACTTTTGAACATTTATCAATTACCTTAAAGATCAGGTGAAAATTTACAGCAGACGATTATTGAATTTTAGAAACATTTGCTTCATGTAAAATGTTCCTCAAAATCTGAAATTCATATCGGCACAGGTAGCATTTGCATGTGTTTTCCATGATTTTCATTTTAAATGCGCACACACTGGCATGTGATATGTTTGCCAACATGTTGTCATGTGGATTTTGGATGCACTGCTTCTTGTAAATACATGTATAATAGTGTTTGACCATAAACTTCTTTTGAGTAGTATGTATACATGACGCTGAATCATAAAGCAAGTTAAACGTTATGGTGTTCTCTGCTTGAAGCAATTTTCTCTGATTGGACACTTTTGAATTTTAATTGAATACCCTGCTTTATACTGTTTTATGTGCTTGGTAATTAGTAGATAAACCTAATGTGTTTTCGTTTTACGAGTGGTGTATCGTAGATTGGGCCATGACATTTCAAGTCATTTGAAACCAAACGCGAGAGGTTTTCTCGGATCCACTGTCATAAAATCCGAACTGTTTTGTTTTGGACGCCATTTTGTTTACAATGTTTTTTGTTTGTTTACAAATATGATGTTCCACGGGTCACAAGCGGCTACATTGTATTAAAACGCTAAAATTAGAGGTGGTGGATCGTAGATTGGACAATGATTTTTGACCAATCAAAAACAAGCAAGCATAAATGTCATGGTAGAGTATTGTTTGGCATTGATCCGTGGTACTTCTTGGCATTTCTCTTGCAATGAAAGATCTCCAAGACGATACACTATCTAATTATTATTATTTTCGGTTCTAGGAAAGTGTGAAGATACTTACTTCGATAAGGATGCATGTAGACGGTGGTCTGAGACCAATCATTGCACCATTAACCCAACTTTCATGTTGAAGCAATGCAAGCAGTCATGTGGGTTGTGTGAACAGGTTATCACTCCTCCTCCTCCGACACAAGGTAAGGAACTGTTTCTGTTACTGCTGCACTACTGAACTCATAATGCTCACACATGATACAGGTAACACTTGCGTGGACACGGTCAAGAATGTTAGACGGCATGACATTAGTGAGAAATGGAATGGAAACCTAAGTCCGTAAAGGCAACAGATATGTATAATATAAAGGATTTCTTGAGGTATCCGTAAGAGAGCGTAGAATAATTGTGTTAATTGACATTTTGGTCCGAAACAATACATTTGACAAGGATATCAAAATTGCATAAAAGTAGTTGACGGAAACAGATTTACGCAAGGGACTCCCTTTCAAGCAGTTGAAGTTTAGTACGTCAAGATAACTTTACAATGCTTCCGTTTTTCGTGAGTGGTCAGATAGGTGTACATCCATTGATTAAAATAATGACTGATTGATTGGTTTCAGGACCATGTGTCAACTCTTACTTTGACCTGGAATGCGGCAAATGGGCTGAGGCTGGTCACTGTGACATCAACCCTGGCTGGATGCACGAGAACTGCCGCAAAGCATGCAAACTCTGCGATGATACCGTGCCAACCCCTGACTCTACCACACCTAAAATACCAGGTACGTCCTGAACTTATTTATCATTGTGGATAAAGACAACAGTAGTGTGTAATAGTGTTGGTTTTAATAATTTGTACGTTTGAATAGCGTCGTTTCTTCTTGGCTTTTCCTCGTAACAGTAGACGTATCCGAATTGCAAAACGTCTCACAATGTTGCATCCTCGAAATTCGGGGCATATATGACGCCAACGGTGCGTCATATGCCCTGGATATATTCCTATTCACCAGATTCGTTTTGTCCAAATCTGCTAAATATAGACAACCAATGGAATGTCGCATTCACTACACGAGAAGTAACTCTTGATAAATTTAAACACATAACGTCTATACTTTGCCGAGTGTTAGGAGAGACGCACCACGTGAATGGACGCAAGCTTTAGCTGTGGAAGCTTCACTGATTGGTCAAAATGTCCGACTCGAGACGATTACCGCGAATAGGAGTGATTCCAGGCCATATTACGGACCGTTGGCGGAGTCATATATGCCCTTGATTTCGAGGATGATAGTGTTGATATATGTAGCATTTTATATATACTGACGTCCAAAAGAAAGTATACCAAAGGATTTCAATTATTTTCCCTTACGTCTTTATGCCATAGTTGATCAA
>JAUELE010255097.1:0-10658 GCA_031471655.1 Diodora aspera | reverse complement strand
TTTTGCTTTCTCTTTCTTACTATCAATCCTGTTTTGTCCCTTTTCCTGATGTGCCTCTTGCACATCACATTGCGCTAAGGCTGAAATATTGACCCCTGCAGTGTAAAAATCTTTTTCACCCACTCACTCTTACACATAACTTAGTACGTGTACATATTGGGCACATAGTCTGGATGTCCACATACATTAAGACCCTAAACAATTTTGGTGTCACATAGATTGCTGGTGCATTTTAACAGTGTTTGTACCACGCAGCGGCAAATGTTCTTTGATCCGAAGTGTGCAATAAATCTCCATACACTATACACTTTTGAACGCCCGCCCCTTTTCAAAATGCGCGCCTTCTGACGTCACTTTAGGGGCGTGGTGCAAATCAGTTATCACATTGCTCCTCGTCGTTTGTCTGGTTATTGCACACTTTCGATGGTTTGATTGATAGCCGTGAGGAAACTCGTGCTTCGCACTCCTTACCTTCACGGCTGTCAATCAAACCATCGAAAGTGTGCAATAACCATACATACCACTCGGAAACATATGTAGTAACTTTAACTTAAACTGACACTTTCAATTTTGGAGGAAGGGGGAGACATCTGTTTTTACGCGTAAACACACTTTCTAGTTATCATTGACAAAGATGGACGACGATGGACTTCTGGATGTCGAGACATATAATGACGACGACGATGACAATACACATTAAAAACAAGATACATGTACATGTATTACAAATATGTCCAGTCGCGATTTTCCGAGTCGGTATGTCCAGACTCTGACTACAGCTCCTTGATGAACGTCTTCAGTTCATAACTCTTCAAAAAAAGTAGGGGAACGTGGAATTTCAAGGTCAGTAACAAACTAATGATAATAATAATTGGTTCCAAACTAATTGTATCTTTGCAAAGAAGGAATTGAGTAAACAATTCACCTGGTATTTCATTACCTAAACCGTTTCTCTTGCTGTCATGGTCAGTGAAAAAAAGAATGGGTAAGAAACGGAAAGTGACATTTTTGCGTCAATAGTGCGTAATGCTACCGTTATTGGCCAAACACTGGTTGATTCGTTTAGGCATCGTGCATATGAGTCTACCTATGGTAATTTAATGCAGTCTGTCCCATTCATCCACCAACGCCTGGACAAGTTCATCTAGCATGGATGGTGGCCTTTCATGTTGACGCACACGTCGGCCCAAGATGTTCCAGACATTTTCAATGGGGGAAAGGTCATGGCTCATTGCTGGCCAGGGTATCCTATGGATATTGTGCCGTTGAAGGTGGTTATGTTATTTACCTTGAACGTCCAAGTTCCCCTCCTGTGTTTGAAGAGTACATGTATATATATATATCATTAAAAACATAAATTACAGGCAAGTAAAATTCACCGCGGATGCTAATGCATTGAAACAATGTCCATTACTTTTCAGTAATTAACAAGACACGGAAGACATTGATTGACATTAGACAGGAAGGTGACTAACGTGGGATCAGGAAGCTTGGGAAACAGTGACACTGGACAGCCTGATGACAAACTTAACAATAGCAATAATTTCAAGCGTCACATTAATGTTCTAAAGTGAATATTCTACTTCAATTTATTCAAACAGTGCATACCTTAAACATGAACTGAAAATCATTAAAATTTCATTTGTCATATGGAAATAAGAATCAAACACAGAAGTAGTCAGGACAAAATGAACACATTTCAACATGACCACCTGTCTGTGATGAACACGTGCACAGTATGCAAGACAAATAGCAAATATGCACGTGCATGGTGTGCAAAGTCCCACAATTTGCCAAGTAGTGTATGGTTCACGGGATCGAGGCACCAACCTATAGTGAACCAAGTCGTCACCAAGCGATTTGGTGGAAGGGAAATCAAGCACTCTGATTGGTCAAATCGTAATGCGTATGCACTAATTCGTGATTTTCTTAGTGATACTGAAAGTTTAACTCGGTGTTATTTAAAAGTTCACAACTGAAAAGTTTAATCAGTATTTCCAATTATGCCAGGCTTATCTAACGCCCAACGTAAACAGGCAATTGGAATGCTTGAAGCAGGAAGAACGCAAAATGAAGTTGCTAGGCAAATTTAACCGTCTTTAAACACGATTTTTGCACTTTCACAACGTTGTCGACAACGCCAAGACGTTAGTGAACGTCCCCGTTCAGGACGTCCAAGAGTGACCACCCCTGGTCCGTCTTGACCCATCTGCGCAACAGAATGCAGAATGCAGCAACAATAGCACGGACTATCCTAACCATAGGCGTGTTCATCTCAGCACCGTTAGCCGACGTCTACGACAACGTGGGCTGTATTAACGTCGACCTGCCATTCGTCCGATTCCCATCCCAAGGCATCAACAAAATCGTCTCCGATGATGCAACCAGCATATCCGTCAGCCCGTGCACTGGTGGAGGAACGTTATGTTCCCTGATGAGTCCCGATTTACTCTGTCACGCTCAGATGGCTGTCGACAAATGTACCGTCGCTGTAATAAACGTTACGCTAATGCATGTGTTGTTGAGAGGACTCCCGCTCGAATCACACAACAGTTTCCGCAACAGAACAACGTTGGCGTCTTGCCATGGCCATCGAGTTCGCCAGACCTATTCCCAATAGAACACATCTGGGACGAGATGGAACGTCGACTGCGACGTCTTCCTAATCAGCCGCACAACGTCCGTGACCTTGAAGCAGCGCTTATCAGAATATAGAATGCAATTCCTCAGGCATTCATCGCTTCCCTGTATCAGTCCACGAGACGCAGGATGATGGCTGTGATTAATGCTCAAGGTGGACACACCCGCTATTGATGTTGTGGATTTCATTTTTGACTCGTGTGACTTTACCGCAACGTGTCAGATTCAAGCGTGTGACAATGAAAGGGAAAACGTGAATTCTCACATTAAAAGGACTGTTCTTGACGAGTAATAACAAATTCTCTCCATATACAAACATATGTTAGGATATGTCATACTTTTCTCAATGCATAGTTTCTTTTGCCGCCTAGTATATATCACCAGAAGTAAAGCCTTGATAATTAAGATCCATTTCCATTACTAAACAATGTATATATAATGAAAAAGTCTTCGCTGACAATGAAAATCAAAGGGCTGTTATGTTAAGCACTTACCTTTATACAATGATCATCCAAGGTATATTTTGAGCCCGAAATCTTGACAGGCTTGCACGTACCAATACCAAGGACACTGAATCTTGGATCCAGTGTTAATGTAGCAGATGTTTTGCTGGTACAAGCTGAAGTGGAAATAAACATCCGGTTTTCATGACTGTTTAACAAATGCTATCTACTTATTATATATCAAAATACGATTCTTGAAAGTTTACACGGTTTGGCCAGGGTGTACCAAGTTGTACCACGAATGTCATCACGTTCCCTCAGGCTCCTTCACGTTCCTTCAGGTTCCTTCAAGTTCGCTCACGTTCTATTCAAGTTTCATCAAGTTCCTCGAGTTCTAATAGTATTTAATAAGGCTTACTACGAATAGACGTGGGGGCACGTTGACTAAGAGCTGGTTAAGAGCACGTTTGTAGTCCGGGTCGGTATAAATGGAGGCAGGACATACAACACTCACTATTTTCTCCAGGGATGTCAAACATGTTTACTCGAGATGAGGAGGATGTACTATTTGCTTGTTTGCTTTATACATATATGCTGGCCAGACAAGAAGAAGAACAGCAACACTACCACCAGCAGAAAGAGCCTGCTAAATTGGCACAGAGAGAGGGAGGAAGGAGAATAAAGAGGAGGAGGAGAAAAACCAGACGCAGATGGTTGGAGAGTGGATGTGTGAAGATAGAAGGAGGCAATTGGGCCACTACAACACTCTTCTCAACAGAGAACTCAGACATGAAGATCTGAACACCTTCACCAACTATGTCAGGGTGCCTTCAGATTTATTTGAGGAGATCCAGGAAAGGATAATACCAGCCATAGAGAGTCTAGATACCAAATTTCGCTCTGCCTTATCACCTGGGCTAAAGCTGACCCTAACGCTCAGACATCTGGCCACTGGTTATAATTACTCATCACTCTCCTATGCTTTCAGATGCAGTAAATCCTCCAACTGCCATATGGTGCCAGAAGTTTGTAGGGCCAATGTAGAGGCATATAAAGAGGAAGTTTTCTCATATCCCGTTACACCTGCAGAGTGGAAAGATCTTGCCCAGGAGTTTGAGACTAAATGGAATGTACCGCATGCAGTAGGGGCTATAGATGGAAAACACATAGCTATCACGACGCCGACACACATAGGCAGCTTGCATTGTACCACAACTATAAGGGATTCTTCTCTTTACCTCTCCTTGCATTGGTGGATGCAGACTACAAGTTTGTCTGGATAGAGTTGGGTTGCATTGGACATATGCCAGATGCACATATCTTCAATGAGTCCGAGTTGTCTCAATTACTAGAGGATGGCAAGATAGGGTTACCACCACCATGCCTTATGACCAATGATGACCAGAACCAAAACATCCCCTACTTCATTCTTGGTGATGATGCCTTAGCACTGAAAAGCCACCCGATGAAGCATTATGCAAGGAGAGCCATGTCCAGATAAGATCTCATCTTCAACTACAGAATATCCCGAGGAAGACATGGGGTAGAGAATGCGTTTGGGATTTTGGCAAAGAGATTCAGATGCTCCCTGGGGATATTGGAGCAGAACCCTGATACAGTTATATATATCATCGAAGCTGCTGTGGTTCTACACAACCTGCTGAGGAAAAGGATTCCAGTCATCCCAACTCAAGAAGTGGATCATGAAGGTGAGCAACACAATCTCATACCTGGGAATTGGAGGGATGAGGTCACCTGGCTTGATGTAGACACACCACCTGATGGGAGCAACATAGACACTCTAGATACCAAGCAACAGAGAGAATTCTGAAACTACTTCAATTCCCCCGCCGGTGCAGTAGAATGGCAGGACAGGATGATCACATCTAACAACACTGTTTGAACTGTAAATATTACTTGATTCAAATTTCAGAGCTCATAATTGTTATCTTTGTATAATCAATTTGAAAGAATTACCTTACTTTAAAGATTGTTTAATTTGTGATAATAAATATAAAAAATAATAATCACGTCTTAATATTATGTGTCAACTCTGGCTCTGACTCACCGTCATCGGTCTGGGGGAAGGGAAGGGAGGGAGGCTTGGGGACGGCTCGTCTCTCTCCTCTATCTTTCTTTGGTGCCATTTTACAAAAAAAAACAATCCCTCAAACAATTATCTAAATTTTATCTGAAATGATATCAACAGTTCTTGACAGTTCAAAATGGATGGAAACCTGGTGCCGTGGAGCCCCTTATATATTCCCATTTGAACCCTAGGAGACGTCTTAGAATGTATTAAAACGTGACCAGTCGGCAGGCAAACCTTATCGGTCCTGTGAGGCCCTGTGAAAACGTGACGAAATGGATCAAACAATCATAGGGCACCGTGGGAACCGTGTCTAAATCTGCAATAACGTGGTAGAACGTGTCGAAACCTGCAAGAACCGTGGTAGAACTTGAAATGCAAATGTTTCCAGTTCCACTAAGGAAGTCCCCAAGCTTTCTTAAGTCCTGTTAGGTTTTGTTAAGTTCTGACACGTTCACTCCGTTCTAACACGGCCTACCTGGTTTCTTTTCTTAAACAGGTAGAACGTGGCTAATTTTTTGACAGTCAAAACTTTTTCCACGGTAGCCCCGACCATCAAGATCTATCACGTTTTCTCTTTCGGTCCCCTCAAGTCTCACCAGGATATCGATCCCTCTGGTTCATGCCGTTTTGACCCCGTTTAAAACAAACGTGGGGGACTTGGAGAACATGAACATAGTGTAAACCAAGCATTAGGTGCAAAATCTGGAGGGGTGCATCTATTCTATAGTTACAAAGTGAACAAATTAATTTTGTCTACAATGTTAAGATTTGTCAAACCTCTAACATAACTATAATCTTAACGTGTTAACATAACTTTTTCGCACGAAAGCTGTTGTGATGTTAATATCTTCAAGTACTAGAATACCAGTGACATATCAAAATTGTTTCACGTTTTCGTGACGTCATGTTTGTTTACATTTGCAAATTGTGCAACTTTAATCATTTGCACTATAAAAATCAATGCATTTACATACCTGAAACGTTAATTACTTAGTAGCATGTGCTGTAGCAGCAGGGTCATTCCATGTCAAGTGGTCCAAAAGTGGACGTGTGACCCCCTTAGAAAAATCTGGTAAAACTATATGTTAATTAAAAGTGTTGCAGTCTGTGACAAATCCCAACATTTGAGCTTTCTGGGTCATACCGTTGCCGAGATATGGCAATGTCAAATATTGACCTAATTTTCACCCAATTGCAAATTTGGCCTGGAGTGGTTTTTGTGCCAAAATGTAACACACTTCCCATCATGGCAGGTGGTTCACATGGGGCTTCACATGCCTTCGATTCTAAACTGCATAGGTATACATGTAGCCTAACATACATTACCAAATATTCTATGTACATACATTATCACACTATATGTATACACATTATCACACCGTGCACATCTCTCTCCCCGATCCCTCCTTCCCTACCTAAAGGGGCACAATCATGCACACATTTACTCACACAAATGTACCCCCCCCCCTCAACAACAAACACACACACACGGACGCACACAGAGAGAGTAAGTTCCTGGCATCATTTTGTTCAATATGACAGAAAACTTCATTCCCTGCTTTCTCACCAATGCAATGCTACAATGTTCTTAGGTTATGCACAGCACATATCAACCCACTTTGAAAAGTCCCATTTCTAACCTTTTTCAAAGTGGGTATTTTTTTCAAAGTGGGTTGTAACAATTTTAAGGCAGTCTCTTGAAAGAGCATACAAGACAAGAAAATAAAATTAAATATTTCATTGACTAACTTTTCGTCTACCTGCTAACCAACTGATTAATTAGCTAGTGTGACATTGATAATGAGATCTACAAATTTGGGGTCACACAACGAAAACGTTTTCGTGAAATAAGGGGCAATGACCCTTGGACCCTATTTCGTAACCAGATCAATTTCTAGTAGCCTATCAGTATCAGCTGTGTATAGAACATAGATCTATACAAAACAAAATAATGCAAAATGCGTCCTCTGAAACTAGATGATCGAAAACTGGACGTAACTGATAGATCAAGCAATCTGTCACGTACACCAGTTCGGTCGGTCAAAACCAAAACGGGATCACACATCAAACACGTACGTACCGTACCTCAAAACTGAGAACTGCAAACTGTGTCAATTTCAGAACTCGACTCAGCAACATTAGGTCCACGAAAAAAATATTATCCTTGTCATCTGATCACAACTTACCTTAATAACGCCGCGTTCGTAACTAAGTCAGGAAAAGTGTGTTAGCGATTATCTATATACATCAATGACACATGTCTGATGAAAACTCGAGACTAAATTTCCGTACCTCGGGCACCACCTGAATGGCTGTGACGTCACTAGAGCTGACATTGACACGGGACCGTTCAGTGTGCAAAATCCGACCGACATAAATAATTGCAGTGTACTTTTAATTTCCCGTATCCATACAAAAACTCAAGAAACAACCTTTCTACAACTGAACCCCAAATGTGTTTAAATACTTTTCACACTTACAAGCAGTTAAATTTGTACTAAACGTTGAACTGATAACGAGTTAATATCCGAGAGTCATTACCGTATTTCTACCAAAATGGTTTGTATAGCCTAAACAGAAATAAGACTTTATCTTGAGATTAATTATCATTCGCGATATTTTATTTATTTATTGTACATTATGTTCAAATTGTCACATGAATTGAATTTTAAAGTTGGATACGTGCTCCGGAACGCTAAAATAGCTCTTGTGCTATCTGTGGGAAATAAATAACATGATAAACTGTAAATCATACATTGTGAAAGTGTTTGCCTAATTAAATAACGCCGTATTCCCTTAGTCCCGGCAGATGCAGACGGATTTATTTTCTTCTTTCAAACAGCCAGCCAACCTTTCTCTGATGGTTTACCGAAGAATGTTCCGTCGATTTTCGAATATTTTCCGAATATCAGCAGAATGCAACTATTTGCAACTGTAACGTTTCCGAGGGTTTATATTCTTTCTATTTTATGGCATGGGGGTTTCAAAATAAATGAGACTATGCAAGAGGCTATAAAACCGACAAAAATGCTATCTTTTGTGTATTATTCGTGATATGTACATTATTTTCTGTATATTCATCGTTCCATAAGTGTTTTTTTTCTCTTTTTTTTTTGAAAAGAATTAAAACACTGAGTTCGACCACGTATCTAACTTAAAAGGGACATAATCAAAGTTGCGTCTGGATAATCGGTCATAAACCTAAAATAAACCTTCGCTCTTATTGTAACAAAGAATCTTCGGCGAATGTAAACCTGACATTGGAAGACTTCTCATGGATGATTAGATGACTTTTATCGAAAGAAACAGAACGACGGACCTGCATTGACGCCCACCTTTGTTTTGCACACGACATCGTTTTACGGGTATTAGCTAAAACGGTGACATGCCAAAACGTCGACACGCCAAACTTGGCGAAAATCTACGGACAATTCAGTGTAATGATCGATGGATATATATATGTATCTTTTGTTGTCACCGTTGTATCGTTGTCATCGTTATGGCGTATCACCGGTTTAGCCAGTTCCTTAGCGGTTGTGGTTGAGTTCCACTCATTTTCAGCCCGAGAGGCAAGAGCCCTGACACCGACTTGATGTTGGTGAGAACGTGGTGATGTGGCTGAAAGATTGCTGAAAGGCACATGAAACCTGTAATCACTTTCACTTACTAATAGGTAGCAATGAGCTAGATATTTGAAAGATTGCTTAACTCTGCTAAAGTCTTTCTCTTTTGTAGGTGAGGAAACCCTGGCTAGATACATAACAGCCTATCTCCGCCATGTGTACCCTCGTTTATTTGAAGAAGCAATCAGGTAAAATATCACGCATTAAATTTGGTTGTTTTAGATTTTTTATGTAGGTTGTTGATCAAGTGAAGAAGCAGCCTTAAGGAGTTGACATGGTTCCTACAATGAAAATTAAATTAGGGTACATGGTCAAATTCAGTGTTTTCTTTTCAAAAAACAACTTATGGAACGATAAATATACATAAAATTGTGTACATACCATTAATAATACACAAATGGTATAGCATGTTTGTTGATTTTAGAGCCTCTTGAATGGCCTCATTTATTTTTGGACCCCCTTGCTATAAAAACAAAAGAAGAAAAATGCATTCCGTACTTTCCCACATAATCTTGAAAATATTCGTAAACCTTTGGACATGTTACACTTGCAAATTTATGCGTTTGGCTCATATTCAGAAAGCAATAGGAAATCGACTGAACATTCTTTGATAAACCCTCTTTTTGAAAGTAGAAAATACATCTGTCTGCATCTACCAGGAGTAAGGGAATACAGCGTTATATAATTAGGCACACACTTTCACAATGTATGATTTACAGTTTATGTTATCTTACACATATAGCATCAGACTTATTTTAGCATTTGGGAGCAAGTATCTAACTTTACTATTTTTTTTTTCTATAGAAAATATATAACACCTTATAGAATGTAGTTTTCTATAAAAGTTTATAGAGATTCCCGAGGCTGTATTGTACAAATTTCAACAGAGATTTCTATAAAATCTGTGTGTAAATATTTTTCTATAGAAGTGCATATTTATACACATTTTACAAAGACTGCATATTTCTAAAGAAGTCAAAAAATTCCGACAAAGCAAAATCACAGTTTGGGTAAAATTCTGGGAATAAAAAATGACATCTCCATGCATGATCTCCAGAAAAACCCAATCGTCATTCAGTCTTTTTCTCTTATTTATAAAAACATATTTTTCATCGTTTTTGCAGTATTTAATTCATAAAAGTGTCCTGACAATTTGTGTGATACTTTTTGTAAACCATTAGATTCATAAAGCGATAATTATTTTATTTTCATTTAATTTTTGAAATCGGTTAACAAATTACAAACCATTGCCCGGGCGGGAACAACTGACTGTTCGTCTCGTCATCACACAACTAAGAACACGAAACTGACGGTTGTGCAATTGCCGAGTTCCTACTGGTTGAACGCAGCCTGGTAGTTTGCAGTTCGCGTACTGTCCATGCATCCCATGCGCATTGAATGGGTACCATTGAAATGGAGCTACACACTGGGGGCCACGTTTAAATTTCCGCTGATGATGCACATCGCATCCATCGACGTGTGTTTGTGTACTGTCAACGCATTGTTCAATAGCTCTGTTTGGAGTAATTGTTTGCTAGAACCTCGACACAATTCACTGCAATTTTGCTTTTATCAAAGCCATCTAACATCAAAACAAAGTCAACAACCTCGGAAATGAATGTTATCAACTGCAAGGTAAGTCCAGTTTTAATCCGGGACCGGGTCATTCTCGATCATAACTTACTAATCGAATTGTTGTTGAAGATAGCCGCCGGCCTGTATACCCTGCGTATTGCTGGAATTTGTTGCCAAAACATCACACATTTTGGGGGGACATCGATTGCTTTTTGAGTCGCGAGTGTGAAATTTTGTTCACATAACAACTTGCACGAAAACCATACTTTGTCGGATTCTCTCAAT
>JAUELE010255086.1:0-10658 GCA_031471655.1 Diodora aspera | reverse complement strand
GAATAGTTATGGTAGTCAACACTGGAAGTAGTGAGCCTGCACTGAGAATAGTTATGGTAGTCAACACTGGAAGTAGTCAGCCTGCACTGAGAATAGTTATGGGAGTCAACACTAGAAGTAGTGAGCCTGCAATGAGAATAGTTATGGTAGTCAACACTGGAAGTAGTGAGCCTGCACTGAGAATAGTTATGGTAGTCAACACTGGAAGTAGTGAGCCTGCACTGGGAATAGTTATGGTAGTCAACACTGGAAGTAGTCATCCTGCACTGAGAATAGTTATGGTAGTCAACACTGGAAGTAGTGAGCCTGCACTGGGAACAGTTATGGTAGTCAGCACTGGAAGTAGTCAGCCTGCACTGTGAATAGTTATGGTAGTCAGCACTAGAAGTAGTGAGTCTACACTTAGAATAGTTATGGTAGTCAGCACTAGAAGTAGCGAGTCTACACTGAGAATAGTTATGGTAGTCAGCAATGGAAGTAGCACGTCAGCACTTGAAACAGAAAATCTGCACTGGACATAGTGACACTGCACTGGGAAGATACTCAGCACTAGAAGTAGTGAGTTTGCACGAAAATAGTTGGCACTGTAAGTAATGAGTTTGCACTTGGAATAGTCAACACTGGAAGTTGTTGGTCAGTCCAGTAACCTGTATCCTGGGTTGACTAGCAGTGAAGATGTTAAAGCTCAAAACATGCAACCAAATGCCAGTAGCTTTTTCTACTTGCGAAGCAAATACCAATAACCTGTCTGCTGTGGGCAAGCACCTGACCCTATTTCATTAACCAGTACAAGCATGTGTTTTGGGTACCAAGGAAAGGGGGACACTACAGAGCTATCATGTCATTAACTGTTTCACTGCCACACTCAGCTCATTGCATTAGGGCATCAGTCACACTTAATCCAGTCCTGCTCTGCCGGCCCTAAGACACATTTTGATAGGTGGCGTGAAAATAGATATTTTTGGCTCACCAATAAAAGGAAGAAAGTTAAATTTAACAACAGAAAATTTATTACAAAAAAGTTCAGAACAACCAATTTTTGTGGCCTGGATTTTTGGCTGGCCCTAAGGCATGTGCCTTATTTCCCTAATAGTTAATCCGGTACTGTAGACAGGGTATTTGTTTAGGCTTTGTATCACATTTTGCTGGTCAATTTCAGCTGACTGCTGATCAATTTAAGCTGGTTTTTAATCAATTGCTCATAAAATGAGGCGAGTGGACTCCATCCTCGAAATCCAGGGTATTTTTTGACCAATCAGTGAAGCTTCCATAGCAAAAGTTGGTGTCCAATCACGTGGCGCTTCTCTCCTAACACTCTGCGAAGTAAAGAGGTTATGTGTTTAAATTTATCAAAAGTTAATTCTCGTGCAGTGAATGCGACATTTCATTGGTTGTCTATATTTAGCAGATTTGAACTTTCCATGCACATAAAACAACCATGCTGAATAGGAGCACATCCAGGGTATATGACTGTTGGCAGTGTCATTATACCCTGGATTTCAAGGATGGTTGGACTCATGCACCACAGGTAGGTCACTTGCTTGAGAAATTAAGCAACAACGAGCCCTGGCAGTAGTTGGATGGTGATTAGCTGGCATTACAAAAGCCCTCAAGGGTTCGAACTCCCTGCCTTGCATTGAGATGCTGATGTAATAATGACGTCACAATGTCAGTGGTGTCACCTTGGGCAAGTGACTTTGCTCGTAACTTCCTCAGTCCACAAAGCTGAAACTAGGTACTGGTCCTCCATCAGGAGTGTTGTTAACCTTCTAACCCCTAAAGGCGGCAAGGGTTACACCAGTGTAATAATGTGCAGAGTGCTTTGAACAAGCTTTAATTACAATGCCTGGATACAAGACCAAACATTATTATTATAAAATGATAAATTTTCATCAAACGCTAATCATTTTCATCTGAATATGTAAAACTGCTAATCCAAAATTTTAAAACAAAAAATACCCTGCTGGAGTATAATACCTGGTAAAGGAGTTCATTAGCTTTCTGTAATTGTTGCTGTGTGTGTCAACTTAAAGTCAGTGTTTTACTGGAGTTGTCAAGTCAAGTGCCTTTAAGATGACATGCATAGGATACAAATCCACACTCTCCAGAACTCGGCACATAGCATCTACCGTATACACATTAAACTCAGACCAGATTTATGAATAACAAGCAATATCAATATGATGTTGATAGTTTATTACAATGAGGTGTGCAAATGACACTGAAATGTACATGTGATATTAACATGGATGATGTGTTATTTCTTGTAATTTGACACAAATCCAGACACTACCAGAAATCTAGCACCTATCCTGAAACTATTTTCAAATGTACAAGCACTTTAAACAGCAATTACTTTTTGAAATTTGAATATCAAACTTTAAAATAAAATTTATCCTCTGATCTTTGTAACAATTTTTCATGTCAAGTTACTGTGGCTAATTTACGTAGGATGTACATGAAGATAGACACCAAGGAATGTGGCTGCATGATTCCAGAAACTGAATTATTTTCTTATAAAAATAAAGGGTAAAATCACCAACAATAATTTTGATCTTTCTGTGAAATATGTATATGCAGAGAACAATAATGTAATCTTTCCCAGTCATTTGAATGTTTCCTAGAAAACCAAAATATGACATCACTTAACTTGATTATTTTCGATCATTAACTTATTTCTATGAACAAAACAGAAATTTTCCAAAGTTGTGTGATTACACAGCATTAACTGCTCTCCATAACCCCTCTCTCCCCCAAACCCACCCCTCCCTAGATAAACCCAGTCAGCACTCTCACATCGATATATACATGAACTGAAGTGAATGAGCATCCAATGTGATTCATTTCGGGATCTCTTCATCCGTATCTTTCCTTGTCTTGGCGCACCTCCTCTTGGCGTTTTAGAATGGCTGCATTTTTGGCCTTGATTTTCTGGATTCTCTGTTCTAGCTCATCATCTGCTTCTACAAGGAAACTGAACCATTTAGCATTAATATCTCAATCTTCTCACAAGTAAATACAAATGCACAATAAATATATACCTATTAAACCAGTACTGCAAACAACAGGTACGTATATGATTATGAAAGACAAAGGGTCAACCATTATCAACAAATGACCAACAATAAAAATAGATCACAGAACATTAATATATCACAGATGTTCAACATGCTGTAATTCCTTAAAACAAACATTTGCCTCTGCAAATCGGAAATGTCATAAATTGTCAACTATATAAACAAACAGCACCATCACTAAGGCAGAATGGACAGACATGCAACAGCATAATACAGTATTCAATTTAAATGGTAGAATGGTTTACATAATTATGAAGAGTTGTAGTTATTTGTGAGGTTGATGGCCTTGGTTTCCATGCTTTTGGCGTAAACAACAGTTACTATTCCTGGATACTGTTTCCATGACAACTTGACAACAACAGTGTAGCAAAATTGTAACTGGAATTTGGAAACAACCTGCACTTGCAAACTTGAGTTATGACAACTTATGTGATGCAAATGTACTGAAGATGCAAAACATTTCTTTCAAAACCTTAGTCCAGGGTTCATATAGACATCTGACCCTAAAATTCAAATCAATTTCAAAGCTTTTTAATGACCTCAAACCCATTTTTCAAGGGTTATATGAATAACTATTTGGAATTATTTCTGAAGAGACAAAGATTACATTATTTCTCAATAGATGAAATAAAAAGAAGTCCGAATCACAGGAATAAAGTCTTTGTCAAGTCTTTATCAAGCTTCCAAACTTAAAATCAGGCTTAAAAAAAAATGTTCACAACTTATAGTTTGTATGAATAGTAAATATAAAACTCGAGGTAAAACCTTTCGATAGATATTTTCTTTTGAACATGCAAACAGGTTTGGCACAAATTCAAGACTTTTTGAGCCTCATTGTTAACTATCAATGCTTTTCATGACAGATACTAAACTTTAAGATTTTTCAAGACGGATCTCTAAATTTAAGGCTTCTCAAGGCCTGTGCGAACCTTGTTATCATGTTAAATCTAAAATATTGCCTCAAACTTAAAAGAACAGGGAAGGGACAACATCTGGTTGGTCTTTTGATGATTCACTGAAATGGCATCCTCTGTATCCACAGAGCACATAAATATTTCCATTGCTGGTATCAACATTCTAAATTGGCTCCCTGGATACAGCGGTCAAAAAGCCATGACACAAAAATTTGTTGCTTTAAATCTTCATACTAATGTTTCCTGATACATAATATTATAATTCACACCTTTCACATTTACCATGCAACCTGCTTTACAACATTCAAGATTACATTACTTTCATTATTTTTCAAGTGGAAAGCCCAAAACTTAGACCACACACAATTTTTCTGGTAATTGAGGCAATATCATGTCTTCTGATTGTCCATACATGTTAATATTAAAGCTGAAATAAAAGTATCTTATGCTGGCATAAAATTGCCATAAGTAAATCAATGATTTGGGATTTAATACGACTTTTGGCAATCTTGCAGCCATATTACCAAGGCAGGGTATTTTGGGTTTTAAAATTTTTGATTAGCAGTTTTGCACTTTTATCAGCAACTGATTAGCATTTAGCTGAAATTGATTGGCAATCAGCTGAAATTGACTAGCAAATTGTGATGGGAACCCAAACAAAAATACCCTGCAATTGCTGTCCAGGTCAATCTCTCGACTGAAAGAGGATTACCGGTACCCAGATGGGATTTGAACCAAATCTGACAGAATACTGGGCTGACATGCTAGACACTGCACTACCCCACATTCAATAATGCCATACAATCACAGTGGTTACGTTTTAATATACATCTGTTGAAAGCTGCAGGGAAAATTAAATACATTAAGAGAATCCTTCAGGTTATCATACACCTCGGCATAAAGTATAAATATCCATCCACAATGTACAACCACCGGTATCTATTGCTCTTTCGATTTTATATCAATCTAAACCAATCATGTTATCATGACACACTAATGGTAATGAGTGAAACACTTTAAAATCATCTTTCGTAATCACATTTCTCTGATTGAAAAATGGGAGGATAAGGGAGGAAGGAGTGAGGAAAAGTAGAGAAATGAAAGTATGCATATCAGAGAAAGAGGGTGATAGAGATGAAAACTCAACAGTATTACGGTTGGAAACTCTAACTACGTAGGTACTGAAATGTTTGCCGAGTTCCCTTCAATGACTAGTTATAACCCTAAATCTGACATTTGTAGATCAACATGAAAGGAAGACTGCACTTGTAAATTGTTTGTTTAGATTTCTCAACAATTAAATAGTAGAACCCAAATCGTACTGCTCTCAAAATACACAGCTGTTCACAACAGCAGCTGTAGGTTATTTCCACAACAAAATGAAAATAGAACTCAGCTTCACTTACCATAAAAGTAAATACATGTACGCCAGGTTATGAACAACGGCATACCATCAATATGATTATGAGAATACTTTCCAATAAACCACTACCTTTCTCTTCAAACTTACAAATCAAAGAAATTAAAAGGACTTGACACGGACAAGCAAATTCACCAAGTAGTAACAATCCTTGTATTGCCTACTTTTTTGTCAGCATAAGTTCCGATGTAGTTCTATGTCAGAACAAAATTGCTCTCAAAATCATTGAATTCTTCGCAACTACTTACCTGTAATGTTTTGATAATTTAATTCTTTTTTCTCTACAAATATATTCTCCAATTCATCCAGACATATCTCTATATTCATAATCGCTACTAGCATCACCTCGCCTCGCTAGCTTGGGCCACCATTATCCCTCAGTAAATTAGAAAACTTGGACTGCCAACCCCTGTGCCAGCCGAATGACAGAAACATCCCAATTCCCACTTGTAGTGCTATGGTCACACTCAACTTCAGTCATTTAATGATAAACTGTACACTATTACTGATAAAATTCAAGTTCTTGAACTAAACGAGGAAAGAGGTTTGTGTCTGTTGTTTTGGTCTGCGGTTCAAGTTTTCTAATTTACAAAAGGGAAAATGGTGACCAGGGTTTTACCCTGTTAAATAGTTATGTGGTCCAGGGGACCCCTAATATTTATACTTTTTGGGGTCCCAAGGTAAGAAATATGGGTCCCAGTTTCAGCAATACAGTTCAATACAGTAGATGCTACTTATTGATTTTGAAATGTCATTAACATGTCACTAAAAGGTCGGACTGTAGACCAATTCATATCTTACTTACTGAAAAAAATTCAGTAATGTCTCAATCTACTTATTGTGTCTAAAAGATGTCAATATTTTTGCGTTCCAAATGATGCAATGGTTGAATGTTTTGGGGTCTCCAATAACAAAACTGGGGTACTGGACGTGAAATCCTGCATCTGGTAAATCACTGGGTGACCCTAGCTCATGAGGTGTGATAGTGCTAGTGTTTGTGGTCAGGATATGTCTGGAGGACTGGATGATATATTACACACAAAACATTAAAATATTGTAACATAACAGGTTACCTGTTATGTATACTGATTATGAAGAATTAAATGATTTTGAGCACGATTTTGTTCTGTCATAGGACTACATCAGAAATTGCAATGAGAAAAATACATTTGTCAGTTACACATCGATGTAGCCAAAGGGGTCTACGAGATGTTTAATGTTGTTGAACTACAGCAGACTAAAATATGGCCAGTCAGGACAAGGATGGCATCAGAAGCAGTCGAGTTTACACAATTTATTTGTGGGTCTGGTCATTCAAATGACGGGCCTCACTCGAGGTGCCCGCACTTAATACCATTGATGTATGCCATAAAATACAGACAGTGACACCCTAAATTTTACTGAAAACCTAGAAATGACCAGTTCTATGACAAACAAACTATGAGATGAAATAAATACTTTTAACTGTATTTTCTGGTACCTACGTTCAACTGAGGATCACGTTCAAATTTTAAAAAACACAACATACGTGGAGACTCTTCCTCAAATCTGTTTTCGCTGGTTTCCTCCCTCTCTTCATTCTTCTTTTTATGAGCATGCTCTTTACTACTTTTCAGTTTTAATTTGCCAACTGATGAATCTAACTGGCGCCCCAACCGTTTGTGCACAGAACTGCGAGACTCTTTGTCTGGATCTATAGTAACACTCAGAGGAGACCGATCTCGACTTGACCTCACCGTTCTCTTTAGATCACTGTCCTGTTTCACGTGAGTCTTAAGCGTCAATGTTTTATGTTCATCTGTAGTAACTCGTCTTGAGGTTTTCCTTCGAACAGGAGATCTGGACCGTGAACTAGAGTTGGAAGGAGTCAGTTCTCTGGACGAACTGGAATCATCATCACCTGAATCTCTCGACTGAGGTTCGTCTTTATTTAAACGTGACTTGTTACTTGGTAACACTACACTACTAGGCAACTTAGGTCCATTTGAATCACTATCACTTTCATCAACAAGTTCAACACTACGATGTCTCTTACCACTATCCTTGTGTCTGTACACATTGTCACCAGTTCTGTGCTCCTCAAATCTTCTCGAAGGCCCACTACCTGACTCACCAAATCTTGGACTCACACCTGATCCTGCATCTCCAAGCCTGGAATTTCTGCTTGTCCTTGAATTCTCAAATCTTGGTCTCCTATTGTAGTCCTGATCTCTTGGTCCTCTACCCCTATGACCCCGTCCATGGCGAACATCAACACGAACTGGATCAAGGTTGTCTCTGACTGGACGGCTTCTGTCCCTGTTTGTGACAAGTTTGTTCTTGTTTTCGCTCTTTCTCCAAGACCTGTCCTCCTCGTCGCTCTCCTCGTCACTGATTTGAAGATCTTTCTCCTCGGCATCGGAACTGTCCGAGGAGCCACTAGACTCCTTTTGAGCTGCTTCCTGCTTCTTCTGTGCTTTGTCTTTACTGTTTAGCTTCGTTTGTGAATTTTTGGACTGCAGTTTTTGCTCACGATTTTCTTTGGACCCACTTTTGTGTCTCACTTTTGAACTATGTTTCTTCTCATATCTCTGTAAGTCCTTGGAGTAGCATTTTGGGACTGGTGATGCAGATCGTTTTCGCTCCTTCATTCTCTTTTTGGAGCGTGGCACAATTCCTTTCAGACTGATTGTCTTTTTGCCCTCCTGATTTCCAGGCACTGGTGATGACTCAAACTTCCTCTTCCTTGCTTCTAATCTCTTCATTTCTTCCTCTGACACTTTTGGACTGGGTTTTTCAGGCACATCTTCGACCACTTTCTGAATCGTTATATTTTCAAACCCTTTTGGTAGAGATGATTCTCCACTATCTTTAAGCTCCTCTTCCTTGGGTCGAATTCTGCGATTTTTTAGTTTTTCTGACAAGTCCATTACAGCATCACCATTTGATTTTTTAGTCTGTGCACGGCTATGTGCAAGTTTGTGTGCAAGATCGAATGAAGGGACAGTTTGTTCTGGTAGTGGAATATTCTGTACAATGTTGGGTGTTAAAGTGTCCAGATTAGGTTCTGAACTAGATGTGAGGACATGTCTTTGGTCAACTGCTTCTTCCAGCAGCCTGTCCGTCTCTCTCCTCTCAAACTTTTCTTCTTCCGTTTCCAATTGATGCTGAACTTTTGGGAATGTGACAGGCTTTTTTTCAACACTAACATTCTCTTCATCTTTATCACTAATGGCTAAATCACTGCCTTCATTGTCACTGTCATTTTTGTCACTGTCACTTGAGTCTTTACTTAAGTTAATGGCACTACTTGTTGACTGAATGCTGTTATCATCCTCATTCTCAGAATCCTCCTTTGATTCAGAAAGTTTGGACTTGGCATCTCCTCCTTCCTCGTCATCTTCATCATTGTCTGATGCTCTTTGTTCAATGTCTGAAGCCTTCTGTTCTGTGTCTGAACACTCTTTCAATTCTACCGACTTATTCACAGGTGATGGCTCCTCGTCACTTTCAGATTCGTCACTCTCACTGCTGCTGGAGTCGAATCGGCTGAATTTTCCTGTTGCTGTAATCAAACAACTCACAATTAACTTCAGAATAAAATTTCGGCTTTAGTGAGTGACTGATCTTGGATTTTATGTTAGTTTCGACAATCTTTCAGTCATACACCAGGATATTACCAGCATCATGTTGGTGTCAGGGCTCAACCTCCAGTCTGAGTGAGTGATTTGGGGTTTTTAACATGGTTTTCGGCAATCTTTGAGCCACATCACCACGATCTCACCAACATCATGTCGGTGTCCGGGCTCCTGTCTCTTTGGGCCGAAAGAGGTATGCCCGGGCAGGACTCGAACCACAACTGCCACGGCTAGCAGATTACTGGGCCGATGCGCTAACCACTGCACCATCCCACACCCCTTATCTCAGGCTGAAAGAGAGGTATCTGGCCAGGATTCGAACGCTTAACCAACCAAGTACTGCACATCACTGGGCCAACAGGCAACCCCTCTGCCATCCTGTGCCAACTTCCTGCCACTGACAGTTCTGGGCAAGAATCAAGTGAGTCCAGCTCACAATGAGTAAATATACATACAATACTAGTTTTGAAGATGCATGGGTTAGTGTGTGTTGGGTTCGATACATTAATGATATATGGTTAATCGAAAAAAAAACCCATAAGAAACTATTTGTTTCGGATGAAATTACCTTTGGGTCGTTGTGGACTAGTTGATGCACTGTTGCCCTCAGAAGAACACCATTTATCTTGAGGACGTAATAACATCTGCTTTGCTGCATGTGGATTCTCTCGTGGCAGGCAACTTTGTGATTGCAGAGTTGATTCTTTGGGTGGTTCTCTTCCTGGGGCTCCCATGGGACTGATGAGAATCAGGTTATTTCCTCGTTTAGGGGGATTCCCTCGCAAAACAGCACCCCTAGGTCCAGTACCTCCAGCAGTGGTGATGGGAGGGGTATTGCTGCTTCTTTCAGAGGATGCAATTCCTGTCCCCCTGTGGCCAGGAACACTGGATCTAGAGCTGTTGTCTCGCATGGGAATTCCCACTGGCATCTGCAGGTGCTGCTGACTGGGATGATGGACATGGTGAACGCCGAACTGAGGGAAGAAGCTGCCTGCCTGTAGAGCCTGAGGCGGTGGGAAGTTTGGTGGTGGCTGAGAATACTGGTTGTGGACATACTGGGGTGGTGGAGGTGGAGGTGGGTGGGTACTGTAATAATTTGGTGAAAGCGACTGTACAGGTTGTAGATGGGCTGGTATCGAATTCTGCGCACTGGCCTTGTGTGGCTGTACAGAAAAAGAAAGAGCAAATGATCAGGGTCCTTTTTCACAAAATGATCAGGGTACTTTTTCACAAAATGATCTTAGTTAACATCAATATTAGTGACACAGTTAATTATAAAATGTTTAACCTGGCAAACATTTCTCCATATTTCTCAAAACAATCAAGAGGTGATTTTAGGACATCTAGTACAGCTTGAAGAGGCTTTGTTATCTGAAATGATGGTTAAAATCTGGTTTTAAAAGTTGGTCTTGGAGCTTACAATCAACTTAGTGCTAAGATCACTTTGTGAAACAGGTGTTTTCAGCACAGTATAAAAGCTCCAGTATAAGGCACAATTACTGATGAAAGTGAACTGATCATAAGCAGTAATAAAGCTGACAGAAACATGACTGGAGTGAGTGAGTGAAATGGATTTTTACATTGCAGGGGGCAATATTTCAGCCATAGCGCAATGTGATGTGCAAAAGGC
>JAUELE010255075.1:0-10658 GCA_031471655.1 Diodora aspera | reverse complement strand
AGTTTGGGGTCCATTCATGGAACAGGGTCAATCATGGTTGTAATCAAATTTGACATGTTTTTAATCAAAAAAGACAACATTATTTCAGGGCTGGAGTATGACCAACCTACTGGAAGGTTGGCAAAGAGTACATAACCGTTTACAAGATCCACATCATTACCCCGCGCCTCAAGAATATAATTATACGTGTTCACATCCATGAAATGGGCACTGAGGGGTGACATAAAGGAGGTGGAAGAAGTCGGGAAAATAAATTGTACCGGGCTTTCGGCAATAGTGTCATTGGCCTACGCATACAGACAATAACCTTTCGTATGTGTGACCCGTAAGAGAAGCCATGCGTGACCCTTTGTGCTGTTCATTCCGGATCAGTAGTAGATAGTACATCGTGAATAGCGACCCCGCAACCAACCTCATCAAGTCTTTACACAAGACAGTGTCGTTTGCTGTCATTTCGTATCAGGCAAGAGCAACTAGGATAGAAAACTAAAATGATCAAACCGTGTTTGCACCTGTCCTGTTATACTGATTGTAGTTTATTGAAAACTTTTCATAAAATAAACACAAGAAACTTTAGCTGCCACACCTGAATCAGGTAAGTGTAAGTACCGAATTACCCGTCACACCTTACAGCCATCTACCTGTCCTGAAACGCAGACGATAGGTCTGTCAGTCTAGATGTGAACAGTGTATGCTCGTGATATCCTTTTGTCGATATTGGTAGTCGGTGATATCCGTATGGCGTCATTCAGGGTACGTCGTCAACCCGCCAGTCAGCTGTGTGATTGTTGCCTCGAGCTGATCTGCATTTAGTCTGTTATAAAATACTTGTAGCATGCTTTGAACTGCAGTTCATAACTTCCGCCCCAGACCTACCTATATCCTACACATACGCACGAACGCACACACAAACAGGTGTGCTTGTGTATCGTCTGATTTCCGTTACCCGGACACAGTGTATAGGGACCTTGCAGACAATTATTATTCCATATTGCACCAATAATTTGCTTTCTTCGTGGACCTGCATTGAAATAGATGGCCACCCCTAGCTTTGTTTGAACTGACGTCACACTAACTACTTATTGCAGGAGAAAGATGTTCAGGCGGTTTGTCATATGCTCTTCACATTACAGAGACCAAAATATGTATCGACGTGTAGCCAGTCAACAGAACTACTACGGCGTTGGAGGCAATATTGTTGCGTAAACTTGGTTGACTTTGCTCACAGGCACGGATTTGCGTCACACATGAAGAGATTATATGAAATTAAATGTATTTAACTTGAAGCTTACAGGCACGAATTTGCGTCACACATGAAGAGATTATATTAAATGAAATGAATTTAACTTGGAGGCCATGTAACAACAGAAATATAAAAAAGGATTCACCACATAGTGTTATGAAGGCAGGATGAAGGTGTGCTAATAGACTAAACGGAAAGCACCCCCTCACTCCCTCTTCCTTCGCTGTACCTGGCTATCTCCCCGTCACATATTCATTAAAGTTGTTCCAAATATTTTAGAAATTGTAGTACTATATCAAGATTAGAGCACAGTTAGAACATACAGAAACGTTTCACTATTTTTGATAAAGTGCATACACTTAAATAGACAATTGAATTCGGCGTTCATTTTATACTCAGCCAAACTAGTGAAAAATCACTCATTGGAATACTTAGTCTGTCATCCAGACCCTGAAGTTTTATGATATCAGAGACAAGCATACAGTCTAGATATTTTCCCAGTCTAGATAGCTGCAGCTTCTGAAGTCGGCAGACTCTCTGTGTTCTTATTTATTTTTTTTACAAATGTATATCGTTTCAATGTAATGCATTTTTTTTTAGAAATATTGATCTTACTTCAGAGACTAATGTTTAGAACTACGTACAATTCCGTAGCCCTAAACAACATTCAGCTTGATTTGCATAATATATATTCAGTATAATTTATGTTATAATATTCATTATAAAATCTTAAATTACTGAAAAACGTAACGTTTATGCATTGTTATTAAAACTATAGTGCACACATATATCTATCTAAATTTCAATAACTTTACAAAGAAATCGCATATATACAAAGCAGCTGTACTTCCCCGTACACGATTATCAAACGGCTTTATAAAGTGCCTAATGTCTCAGTCGAACGTATTTAACCTTTTAGGTCTCTTTGAAAGTGTTTAATCTGTTACACAGAGAGGCACGACAACGTGTGTGTTAGTGTGTGCGCTCTTACGCATGCAACGGCCGTGAGTTAATGTGTATGTTTCGACATATAATATCTTTTATCAGCATAATCATGTACTCTAAGCAACGAGTATACTTTTGATAACAACTTAATTTGTTACGCTGAAACTTACAAAAAATGTGGGATGGTCTAAGTATAGTTTCCAATGAAAAAGAAATACCTCGACTCAATCTATTGTTGCCGAGCTGGCGAAAAATGAGATCCTTGGGAGGGGAATTCCTAAAGTAGGTCAAAATATTTGTTATAGCCACCAACACGAAGCACTCGGACAAACTATACAGACTGTTAGGCAGGCGCATTTGGAGTTGATAGGATGATTAATGTTGCAAGGGCAATATTTCAGCTATAGCGCAACGGCGAGAAAGTACAGTTCATAAGAAATATCCAAGTACTGGTAGCTAGTCTTGTAGTTAGTTTAATCATAGTTTATTGTCTGAAATATACAATAGGATTCGCCAAAAGTGGTACAAGTAGTCTTTTACGACAAGCAGCTGCACTAAATCGCACTGCTTGACTCAGCGGAAGGATGAATACCGTCAACTGATACTAACAGTCTAATGGAACATGTGGTATCATCGACATATATAACTTAGTTATGCAGGACTCAATGTCCAGCTGAGACATGGAATGAAACGATCTGCAGGTAGATAAACGTTCCGTTAGATATAATATTCAAAATAAAAACAGACTTTGATAAAGTTTGGACAGATGAGGTGTGTTCGGAATTTGTGGCGCAGTTTGTTGACAACTTCAACTACATCCACATTCCATATTAGAGTGTTGTTGTTTGCAGCAAACATCTATTTGCAACTATATAAGGCAACTATATTGTGTTATATTAACATGAACCATCGGAACACGTCCTTACACCTATAGGGACTAGTGTGTGATTACAAACTATATACTTGATATTTGAAATATCAAGGGTATTTGGGGTGAAATATTTCCTTGTTTTTTTTGTTTTCGCCAAGGAAGACTTCTGTTTGTAATGACGATCGGTGCGGACGTTAAACACCGCGTTGCTCAGTGTTGACACAAGGTGTGCTGGCCTGAGATACGCATAAATTAAACAAGTGAAAGAAAAAGAGTAGCCACCAGGTCTTTCTGGAGAAACTGCCCCTTCAATGTATAAATTCGGAAAATACGTCTGTGAAGGATATTTACGAAAGTGGGATAACTCGCTGAATGAATAAAATAAAATCTTAAAAGTTCATGCTCTATTAAAATCTCCTACAAGACATTCCAATATCAAAAGATAATAGTTAGGGGTATCCCGGACACCCCCTTTATCTAATATGTCATCGGGGGAAATCCCGGCGAGGGATCCCTCTGGTATTGTGTTCTAAGTGGGTTGGGAATGCTCGCCGAGTTACAGGCATATCTATATTTGGATGAAGTTCGCACGGATAATTTAACCTAAATAACGCACAAACATGGAGTGCTTTGAATTCATAATTCAAAGGGGGGTAAGCAAAGAAGCTGGTAATTGTTTCTGTTCACGGCTTTCGGAGCAAAGTTGAATGAAACCCTCGTTGAGAGCGAGAGCGGATTTTGTCCCTCCCGTTAACACAGGGAGTACGAAAACCCGGATTTAATCGATGGTAGTGATTCATGGGCTATTAAAGGGTGAAACCCACTCTGGAAATTTAGCAAGTTGGAAATATGAAAACTAGCTAATTGTCCAAAAATATCTCAAGACATCAGTAAACTTGGTTCCGTGTAGGAGCACTATATATACACCATGGGACCCAAAACATTTCAAATCATCCTAGGTCGTCGAAACATCAACTTTAATTTTGTTATCACTTTACCGTGGTGGAACTACCTGTACTTCAAAATCAACCATGTTTCAAGTGTGGAAGATAGTTGTTCTCATAGCAAGTAAGTGTGATTAAGTATTATGATGCAAATTAATGCAACAACTTTTCTTATATTATGTTATACGAACTTACACGGTGATCATTGATACTTGATAATTATAATAATATTTTGGTTTGTTTATATATATACTCTAACGCATTCGTTTCAAATTTGAAAGCAAGTTTCATCATGTGATTTGGTGTAATAACATTGTTACGTGAAAGTCGCTCACTTCTGAGGGTCAGACTCTATCACCACATTACCGTTATGATAAACGACACATTTCGAGAATTTAAAATAATTAAATGCAGTATCAGATCCATTCGACAAACTACACGGTTCTTTAGATTGGTATTGTCCATATTTGGCACAGGCTATCTTAGTCACATTTTCATACTTGTTTATTTTAGTTTCAGTTGCCCATCTTGTCCAATCATTCCCGCTGGAAACCTCTTTGACCTCTGGTCATGACGGCCGATGGCTGATCCCTTGCGGTGGAAGTAGCCCTGTGTCCGGCGACGGCACTACATTGACCATTATCCCTTTGCCCAGCGTTACCCCGAGTGTCCACACATTGACCATGTTAAAGAGTCAAGTTCCAGCGGCTAATCACAAACTTACAAGCATAGACACCAAACTGGTAGGTTTGAGTTCCAACCATAATCTTATACTATATATTTATTTAACTCTTTAATATTTAACAAAACCCTTTTAATTTCTTTCGAACTCGCGATGAACTGGCGGAAATTCAACACGCTTCCGAAAGTGAAAATAGAATATACTTTTTGGATGATGCGTGCGTTAATAAGCGAAAGTGTTGTCGGTTTAAAAAGCGTGTGAAACTGAAAATATAGGAATATGCAAGCGACATTTGGTTCTTTGGTTTTCCAAATTGTTATTTTCGTATCTACTTTCACTACAAAATGCAATGCTTTATTGCCTGAAGAACATTGCATTGTAATATAGTTTCTATTATAGACTATTTTCAGATCAATAGAAACCTTAAATATATTTTCTTGTTTCAAGTGTGTTATTTGTGAGCGGTTTGTCTTTCAGAGGGATATAATAACGAGCTCATTTATCTCTGACTTGGACAGCTACCCACAGTTGACTGGAATGCCCTCCACGCAGACCTCGTACACACCAGGCATACAGGTATGTTGTAGAACAAATACCTTACATGTTGTTACGTGTCAGTCGCAGTTATATATTTTCTTATATTTGTAAAAATAGTTTTGATCTATGAGAGCCCACAATAATAATCATAATGATAATAATAATAATAATAATATTAATAATAATAATAATGATGATGATGATGATGACGACGATAATGATGATGATGATGATGATAATAATAGGTCTTCCAGCCTACAGCACGAATAATAATGTTTATTTTGTATCGATTTTAAAAGAGACGTTTTCCTTCTACAGATAAAAGATTTTCTTATCAAGGAAGTGAACCGTTTATCGGCAATCGGTGTGTTCCTTGAAGAAATTATCAACGACGTCCCCGAATACGTCAATGATGTAAGAGATCTGGAGAACGCATACGTCTCGATACTGTGTCGCATACACACGATGCTTGATGGGCTGAACGAAGAATATCCCAACACCGTCACTCGCGAGATCATGCCCAGCGGGTATAGAAACGTGTTGGAGACTGCTCAGCAAGACATGCGCAATTACCTGATTGTTCGAGATGCCAAAAAAGTCTTCCAAACACTTGAATCAGGAATCAGTGACTACATGCTGGAACATAATTTAAGTTAAACAGAGGCTGCTCTGTCTAGGCGAGTTTTACATGCTGCCAAAGTTCCGTATACATACACCAACCAAAGGGTATCCGTTTACATGCTGCCACAGTTCCGTATACATACACCAACCAAAGGGTATCCGTTGGACATTTTACAAACTTCAGTATTTGTGCAGTTTTATTTGACATGGTTTTGAATTTTTATATATTAATATATTTTTTTACATTTTTCAATCCGTTTCAAAAGTATGAATGGATCACTTGCATACCTTTTAGTTTTTGTATCATTTTATCACATAATCATCATATCATTGTATTATAGAATCATTTATATTTATTTGGTATTGTTACAGATAACTTATTCAATGCTCACCATTATTGTTTGTCTACTTCAGGCAAGAATAGGTTGTTCATATACTACATCAAATTATTTGGTTTGATTATTTATTTTTGTACCGAATCAAACAGATGTGTATGTCCATTGAATACGTTAAATCCAATTCATGTCAGTCTTGTAAATATAGCATTGCACTATTTATTATATTTATTTGTTTGAAAGAGGAAGTGGCCTGATCTGTGAAGATGACGTGAATATGATTCATCCTTTGTGTGAATGTGTCAGCCCGAGCGCCAAATCGTTATAATCAAGTTATCGTTGTACTAAAATCCAGCTCAGTATTCAGGCTGTATATTCCATGTTTTTTACATGTTTTAACTTATTGAAGAGTGATCTGTTTTGTTTTTACAAAAGTGTTTTATTTACAAGTTTGTTGAATAAAAATAACAAAACAATGTCTGTGTTTGTGTTTGACTTGCTTTTGAGTTAAAAACAAATTATTTCTAAAATATCGTTTTGAGACGTCCTCTGTCTCACTGAAGGCGAGCGCCCGGCATCAAGCGTTTCCGGGAGTTTCTCGCACTGGAGCGTTGTCCACAGAAGGAAGCAGAAGCCATCTCACGTTAGACTTTGTCAGGACCCTAAGTTTATAAAGTTCCTGAATTAAATGGGCAATCAGAATTAGATTATTATTCCTGGGACTATTTTCCTTTCCTAGCTCTGAGATGGCTAGACATGGTAGAATGAGATGTTCAGTGTCTATATGTCTTGACTCAGGGTCTTGCCCTAGCTCTGAGATGGTTAGACATGGTAGAATGAGATGTTCAGTGTCTATATGTCTTGACTCAGGGTCTAGCTCTGAGATGGCTAGCCATGGTAGAATGAGATGTTCAGAACTATGAAACGGTGCAGACTTCGTGCAGGCTCCTACCATGACAAAGAACTATGAAAAAGTGTAGACTTCGTACAGGCTCAAACCATGACAATAGAACTGTGAAACAGTGGCGATGTCGTGCAGGCTCAAACCATGACACCAGAACTATGAAGCAGTGCATACGTCGTGCAGACTCCAACCGCGGCAACAGAACTTTGAAACAGTGCCGACGTCGTGCAGGCTCCAACCATGACACCAGAACTATGAAACACTACATCGTCCAAGTATACCTTCAAGACAACTCAAATCGCTCGGTGACTGCCAAATTAGTACATGTATAACACATAATTGTAATGTAATTTCAAAATAGATATATTGTTTGAAACTATATTTATCATCTCGCGTAAATATCACTCATAAATAAAACGAATGTTCACATACGAAGCCTCTAAATGCCAAAAACCTAAATACAGTCCATCCAACACAAGATTATTCTGTTTGTCAAGATACGACACTAAGCGGGGAAAAGTGTGTGCATGAAAATCTACTTGAAACTTTGAAATAAAATATTCTATATATTCCTGTAATAAAGTATTAACTGCCTGTCTCATTATATTTGCCGATGACTTTCACATCGAGCGTCAACTCTAAAACATGCACTTGTGACTAATATTATTGGGGAAAAAAACAACAAATAAATCGCCATACACGCAACTCTCTCGACCTATATAACGACAGCATTGGGACTGAAGTGTTTTAAATTTCCTGACTGTACAAAATTCTACGTGTATTTTGAAATGCGTGTGAAATTCAAATTCGTTCGTTTGTCAAGTTTGACAAATCAGAACATTCAAACATTTCAGCTACACTTTGTGCTTTCGTCATATAGCCAGGGAGAATAGCGTGGATGGCGAGTTAGTTTGGAATTTCGATTATTAGTAAATGCATTCAGTAAAATTGAAGCGTGTTGTCGATTTAGAAAACGTGCGCCTATAGGGCAGGGATAATGAGATATGCATTTATTTTATAACGCAAGAATATGTAGATTGTTTTATTCAAGTTTTCAGTCGAAGTATGTCAACAGACTTTTGCCCCGCCGAGTGTCATACCTTCTTATTAGAATAATCTGATGTTTGGTCTCTTAGAATTAGAATGTTTTTGGCGTTTGGAGGCTTTGTATGTGAAACTTCTTGAATTTATGAGTGGTATTTATGCACCCTTACTAAATATATTTTCAAACAAGATATTAGTATTGTGAAGATCTATTTTTATGAATACGTTACCATTATTATGTGTTATACTGGATTGGCGGTCACCGAGTGCCAGTGTACTAAACATACTAGTGCATGTTCTAGCCACTTTTTAATTAGTTAAATTGAACTAAATACATGTATGTTTATTCTGACGGAGTATACTGACAAAACATTGCACTGTCTGTCCTTAAATTATGTCAAACAAACTTTGAAAACATCACAGGGACGTTTAGGAAGATTTCCCTGGGATTTTCCGCGTCCTAAAGTGGAATGAATCGTCACCTGGATCGATTGAAATTTACCGCAGCCGCATTAATGGAATCTTCTTAAATACATGTAAATAATATCGTAAGATGAGAAAGTGCTAATGGTAAAATAATACTTTTCCTCGCTTGTGTCCGTAGGGATGATAGATTCGGTTCATCATTTGATTCGGAGTCTGCACATAATCTTAGCTATATTACCATAATATTTATTCATTGATTCATATACTAATATAGATTTTAAGAAATTGTTTCCGATACATTTCCTACACATGTCATGCCACTGTAATGACAGAACGTGTATCACTTAGCTTCCTCTTTTTGATTACTGACGTCGTGTATTGACGTATTAGAGAGTGACACCATTGTCCAATCCTATAATCACCGGAAAACTGCATAGTGCGCATGACAACGTTTGTTTCTAAACGGCACATTTATCATTCAGCTAAGTACATAAACTAGATAAATTTCCCGACGTGAAAGGTCAGCTTAAATGACAGTCTCTTTAACCAAGACGTCCGTTGGCTACGTCATCGTAGCTGCGGAAAGTCTCAGGCTGCTCTGTCACATTGTGTGCGTTTTAATTGGGTGATGCATCTCAATGATGTTTTTGAAATAATATATTTGATATAATTGTGTTTGCAATGTTTTGCGAAATGTACAAGTACTATAACATGATAAAGGATTAATACATGTTCAAGTTTCTAATTATTCACGTGCGACCGTTTATGCAACATTAAACCAGGGTATACGACCATAACGTTGGGTGTCGTGGTCAATACATAAATCCAACAAGAATTGAAGAGTATCATTTCCGTTGCGTATATTTTTAGACGTCCAAATGCCACTAACAATAACAGCTTGACATTGTTTGATCACAAAAGATCGATGTCTTTTGCATCCAGTGAACCTGGACTTTGAATGGTAGCAGTCCTGGTGTCAAACGGTGGACACATACATACTGAAAGTGTTAGCGGAATGGCTGGGGATGTCATGTCTTGCCATAAGTAGCAGCATATCTAAGTCTGGCGTTCAAACCATCATTTGAAGAGATAGATTTGAATAGATAGGCACAATTTTAAACCAAACATTCAGTTACAGCAGTCTGTAGAGATACCAGACCGCTTTTACGGTATTCTCCCCTTTGTCATTTGCTGCCAACCTAATGTAGATTTAATGCTTCCTTTAAGTTGGATACGTGTTCCCGAAACGCGAAATATGGTGCTAAATGCGTGACCTGTAACATTAATCATACATTGTGAAAGTGTCCACTTAATTAAACGACGCTGTATTCTCTTTATCCCCTCAGATGCACCCCCTACTTTCCAAATAGCCGGCCTCATTCCGATCGATTTTCTTTCGATTTTCGAATGCTTTCTGAGTATGAGCTGAATGCATTTATTTGCTAGGACAACGCTTCCGAAGGTTTATGCACATTTTCAAAATTCTACCTGAAAGTTAGGAATACATTTATAACGCCGTTTAAGACCCAGTTGGAAACGTAACAAAGGCGTTGTGTGTTGAGTGGATTCGCTGTGATATGTACATATTTTAACGTATATTTATCGTTCCCAATGTTTGTTTTGAAAAGACACCAATGGATTTGACGACGTATCCAACTATAATGCCTAGAGAGCAGTCTTGTAATAACTATGTGTAACTCTTTTGAACTTTCTGCAAAACAAGGAACTCGTTTTGGTCAATTGATAAAACTCAATCCATTTCTTCCAAAAAGACAACATTTTCACACAAAATGAGTAACAGGGCTTTCAGCTAGAACTCTTGTGTATAATTATGGACTTTCACTGGACGTTCACGGGTCTATGGTAATAATAATGTCCATCTAATTGCATACGATTAGCGGTGACAAAGGGACTTTTATTTCAAAACGGTCAACTGCTTATCTGCTGGTCCACACAGAGCCAGAATTGTGAATGATTATCTCCAAAGGGAAACAATTATCCGGATGGACTTGCCTGCCTTACTCGCCGGATCTCAATTCCATCGAGCATGCATGGGACATTCTGCAGAAAAGGGTTTCTGCACATCCAGTTTCTCCGGGACACTTG
>JAUELE010255074.1:0-19136 GCA_031471655.1 Diodora aspera | reverse complement strand
TACTGCTAGAAATAAAAATAAAATGAATTTTCCACATAAAATCCCTTTATCTTATGGTTACTCTAAAATGTAAAAAAAAAAAAGAGAAGAAAAATGTATGCATGGCGGGGGATATTGACGACAATGTCTTCTTGTTTCAATATGCAATTTCAAGGAGAGATAATTTTGAAAAACGTTTTGAAAAATAGAGTGAAGAATTGATTTTGTTGCCATTTTACCGCATAAAACAAATATAAGCACATTGCAGCTGTTTGCATCAATGCACAATAGTTAAAGCAGCATTTTTTGTTCTTTGATTGCTTTCAAAACTCACGTAGTTTGGAAGTCATTCACTTTTTCCGGGGGGTGCATTTTCTTGACTCTACATATCCTTATAGATGCAAAACGCCCTCCTCTTGAAGGTACTAGAGAAAATCATATAGGCATGCAGTTATGGTAGTGGTACTAGCAGCTGTTGTTATTCGAGTGTTGTTGTTTTTGTTGTTGTTCGTGTTGGTTTGTCTTTTATCGCTGCCTGCAGCTATATTTATTATTATTATTATTATTATTTTTATTATAATAACTTAGAACAGGTAAGAAACGTTACCTCTGTTCTTTGCCAGGAGCCAGCGTCTTCAGTATTCTTCTGTTTCGTAGGGATTGTTTTCACTTTGTCGAGAATGATTTCAAGACGCTTGTCGCCCACCGTTTCTATGTTGGGCGAATCAGGTTCATCTTCCTCTACAGCTGTTCCGAATATGTCTTTAGCCCAAGCCATTATGTACTGGTCGACGTCAATAATACCTGTAGCCATAACTGCAACAACCATTGACATTGTCAGTAAATGACCATGAAAACTTTTTTTTAAATAGTCGAGGCTAACAAACGCATCCGCGCCGACTCAGTTCTACGCCCTGAATTGAATTACATTTGGGTACGTGGTCCAACTCAATGTTTTCTTTTAAAAAAAAACCTTTGGAACGATAAATATGCATAAGATTATGTAGCCTACATGCGACGAGTAATGCATAAAAGATCGTAGCATATTTGTCGGTTATATCCTGTGCCAGGATGCAAACCTGGTTTAAATAAATCTTGGTTAAATTATTTTACAGTTAATAAATAAATAAACAAACTAGGAGCGATCTAAAAACATGCGTTTTATGATTGTATAGATCGAAGATAACTAACTCTTACCTCCTGAATTCTTGAAACTCGCACTTTCCTATACCTTGAGACTCGCACCTTGCTGTACCTTGAGACTCGCACCTTGCTGTACCTTGAGACTCGCACCTTGCTGTACCTTGAGACTCGCACTTTGCTGTACCTTGACACTCGCACCTTGCTGTACCTTGACACTCGCACCTTGCTGTACCTTGAGACTCGCACCTTGCTGTACCTTGAGACTCTACGGCTGCAGAACTTTTGCAGCTTTTATAGGTTTCCTAACTTGCACTACTGCGCATTTACGCCAGGTAAAACATTATTTATAGTTCCACGATAGAAATACATGCAGTTTTTGGTATTCAATACTTACATACTATTAATAGACATGATTCCATGTTTTTCCCGACCTTCGCCCCCCCCCCCCGCACACATCAATAAAGAATGTCCACCAATGAAAGTATTCGGTGACAGTCACATGACTTATGACGTTATTTATTTTATTTGGGATGATCTTTCTATGAAAAGTAGCTATATTCTGCTATTTGGGTAATCCCCACCCGGGGAACCCATATGAGCATATTTTTAGAAAGTGTTTTCAAGCAATAGTGTTACTACTGAACATTAAATAATTACCTAAAAGGTCAGATGTAAATTCTATGCCGAAGTTTATTGAATTTTAAGAAAAGTTGCTTCACGTGACGTGTTCCTCAAAATCTGAAAATTATGATGTATCCGCAATTGCAGCATTTGCATGTGTTGCTCATGTATTGCAAACGGTATAAATAAACATTTCATAAAACGACTGCAATTGTAACAACAACAAAATCGGAAAATACAAACCTATTTTGTTTGATGTTTTTAAAAAAATAAAGGCAACGCTACGATATTAAACACAATATATCTATCAAACTAATACAGGCATATATCATATTACTGAAGTTTATTGTCACAACGAGCCACTTCCGGATTGGAAGGTGTCTGACCTTGTAGCCTGTGCCTCTACTTCTGGTTTTTCTTTCCAAGATTTAACTTGGTTAAAAACAAATGTGAAAGTAATTTTATTGGATAACTTCTATTAAAAATGGAACGAAACAGCTAATGCTTCTTCTAAAAGCCCCAGTTATCTCTTCCTTTTAATTTAGCAAAGTGGGTTGTTAAACTTAGAACATCAAATCATCCGTTACCAACTGAAAAAGGTAGATGGCTCAATGTGAATAAAACTGAAAGAATTTGTACATTTATATTGGAGATGAATTTCCTTTTTTATTACAATTTCCAAGTTTAAAAATTTACTGAGAAAACACTACCTTCCATTGAAAAATTGAACTATTGAAAAATTTGTTCAACTTATGAATTGTTCTTATAAACCTCTTGTAATCAAAATAGCTAAATACACAAAAACTTGTTTATCATTGTTTAGGTAAATGCAACTATATTTCCATGTAAATATCATCCACACATGATTAATGAGAAATAAATGAGAATAAAGTTCTGTTCTGTTCTACTGTACTTGTTCTTTAGATCAGAATTTGGAATTGGAGAAGGCAGTTACGTCAGCAATGCACGGCTCGGAATTTCCTTCATATTAAATAAATAGATCCGCATCAGATATAGTGAAAGAACTCGACAATTCGCGGTATAAAGGTATTTTTAAACAATTTGCTGTAAGCGCATGGTTGTTAAATCAATATTCTGAGAATGCAATAACTTCAGCAATGAACAATCTAGAAGTTTCTAAGTAGGACTATACATGTTCATGAAAGTGGACATGATATTGAAAGTTCACGGTCTGAAAGTATTCTACACGAAGTAGCAGCTCGCAGAATGAAGTTTTACAGTATCTTAAACAATCTTGAATTTTCAAGACACTATCTTGAATTTTCAAGACACTATCTTGAATTTTCAAAATATCTTGAACTTTTAAGTTATTATCTTGAAAACTCCAGTTAGTTCTGTATATAAAACGTTTATGGCCCACAGTTAATCCATTGCAGACACTAAATATGGAGGGTGACTGTGATGTTTTAATAGGTATGTACTTCCAATTAGGCCTCACCAACAACGAAATATTATGATTTATGACTTTAAAACGTGTTACTGCGAGATGTAAATTACACCGAAGAAAGAGACATTTGGTTCTATTTGATGTTGCATTAATATTATTGGGTGAGTGTGACGGGTCGTCAAGCCTGCATGGGTACAGATGGATGCACATGAAGTGTACTGAGCAAGGCTTCATAGTTCCTAGAGAGACAGACTCTTGGTAAGGTTACGGGCCAAGAGTGCCACATCTTGAAAAAAGTAGTAACTATGCAAATTGGACACCACGGGAATTGTTACGCTTCAATTACTTCCCTCCTGGATGCTAATTGGGGGACTAGGTGACACTACCGTATATCTTAAAGTAAGCACAAAAAAGTTGATCTGAACTGCTTTAATATTGCAATGCAATTTTGAAGAAAGGTTTACATAGAGATGTTAGATAATGTAAATAATGTGTAACAAGAAGTGAAAATTCTGCATTTAAAATCAAGCACAACATGTATAACTGAAAACAAGCACATTTAAAGTCCCACTTTAAAAGGACATGATCAAAGTTGCATCTCCAATGCCGGACAAAAACGTAAAAACCTCCAAATAGGTCTGAATACAACATCGATACATCAATTAAATAACGGCAAAATCCTAATGAAAATAATGGACGGTTAACTATATTTTATTCCCCGAAAAGTTTACTTACTCAAACTCGAGAATTGATTTTAAATTTCCCCCATTTTGGTGACGTCATCGTTTTATGAGTTATAACTAAAACGATGACACACCACAACGATGACACCACAACGATGACAAACCACAACGATGACACACCACAACGATGACACACCACAACGGTGACACACCACAACGGTGACAAACCACAACGATGACAAACCACAACGATGACACACCACAACGGTCACACACCACAACGGTCACACACCACAACGGTCACACACCACAACGATGACAAACCACAACGATGACACACCACAACGGTGACACACCAAACCGTGCGACAAACCTTGCGAAAAAAGGGTTTAGTCTACGGACAATTCAGTGAAATGATCGATAGATATATAGATGTACATACATGTATATCGTTTGTTCTCACCGTTGTGTTCAAAAAGTGTCACCGTTTCGTCCATTCACATGTCACCATTATGGCGTGTCACCGTTTTAGCCAGTTCCATATTTGCTTACCTTCCCATTGCACACTCTATCTTTGGCATAAGACGAAGACCGAGAATCCCTTTACTTTACTACTTAGTGCGAAATGTTTGCATAAAACAATCGTCTCTCCGGGCTGAAAGAGAGGTGGCTGGGCGGGACTCGAACCACAACCGCCAAAGCTGGCATATTGCTGGTCCGACGCGCTAACCATTGCGCCCCCTCACACTTTTCGAAGGCTGCCCCGAAAATGATTTCAGCTAGTCAGACGCTGAGTTCAATTTGTGTTTCCATGGTAACCAAAAATTACACATTTTGTAAAATCCAAAATAGAAAAAGGCACATCTACAGTATCTGAACGATGTATGCACTCATAGTTTTCAAACTCTGCTCCGGAAACTATTTCGTGACAGACGAACGGACGGACGGAGCCCGTTTCAATATCCCCTGCCAACTTTGTTGTGGCGGGGGATAACGAGACTCGTCAGTGAAGAGCACTGGCCTCCAATCATTCAGGGTCTATGTCGCATGTTGTTTTGTCCACTGCAAACGCTTCTGAGCATGACGATGGGTTAAAGGCTCTCGCATTTAAGAGGTCTAAGATACGTTAATCCCGCATTATGAAGATATCGACGCACTGTTTGGAGTAGAAACACGCACACCAGACGCGTGCTGTGATTCATTTCGCAGCTGCGTTGCAGTTTGCATTTGATGACCCCTATTTCCGGCAGCTACAGTTGCCCCATCTCAACCTCATCCACGTTGTCGGGCTACACTTTCAGTGTTTTGGTAACGGTGCCAGATACGGGACACCAACCCCTGTGAAACATTTCAAGTTCCTGCAATCTGTTCTTGTTAGCACCTTCCTCCAGTATTCCTACTCCCCCCCCCCCCCGCCATGTTTTCAATACTCAAATGCCGTCTTTGGGGTTGCTGTTGCATAAAGTTTCACATTTAACCATAAAGAAACCAAAATCTTTAGCAATGCAGACCGTCAAGTGCTTTCACGTGCAAATTGTTAATCCGATGCACGTGACAATCATGGTCTTTGCTGAAATCCTTCTTTAATCCAAAACCAACTGAAAGTCCATTAGTCCGACCTCCCATTGATCCAGGAAATTACGAGATTTTGATAGGACAGGCCCGGATCTAGGGGGGCACAGAATGCACTATTTTCATGTTAAAGTTTCAAAATTGTCCAAGGGAGCATACCCCCGGACACCCCTAGAAAATCATATCTTCCATCAACTATATTGTGCCCACCCCCACCCCCCTTTATGCAAATCCTGGATGACAGGAGATGATGACCTGAACACTCAATGCTTTGTACTCTTTGTCTTGAAAGGAGTTGTGAGCCTCCCCCTTCCATAATGATCTTATTTCAGAAAGTATCTGCAATTCAGAACTGCGTGAAGAATGTGATTTCATACAGATTTGTACTGAAGCATAGTCACTTAAAAGGCAAAACCAGTGAACCGTTTAATGATAAGAGACGTTTATTTCCTTAGTTATGTTGTGTAGTTTGAAGAAATTGATGCCTCTTTTTGATTATAGGTTCATTTAAAGTTTGATAAAATCTCTCAGTTGTTCATGCAGATATAATTACATTGAAATAAGGCAACAGTTCTTGAAGTATGCCAGTGTTAATATGTAACAAGAATGATTTTCTGTTTCATAATCACCAATTTTTTTCATGTTTAAGCTATTATTTTTTTGCCATGTCAAGTCGGTTTTTCACAAAACTAAACTCTTGCTAAATAGCTTTGAAATTCTGTTTGTTCAAGCATCTTTATGTACAGTATGTGTTGTTGTCATGTCTGATGTTGAAACCTGGTAACAAAAGACAACAATATCAGCTGACATTTAAAAGATGAAAAATAAAAAATAATACAGAGGTGTGGATTGGGAAAAATAACTTGATATCATTTTGCTTTGGGAGCAGTTATTTCCTGTTAGCTGTCATTTGCCATATGATCATGTTTATTTTACTGTTAGTTTATCTTTTAGCCACAATAAACATTCCCACTTGAAAGATGTCAATTCAAGACAATGTTGGGACATGCATTTTCTTCCGGCACAAAGAACTGTCCAGGACAATGTTTATCCACTTTAAAAGCTGACATTGTTTTTATAACTTGGCTAAACAAAACACACCCTCAGTCAAAAGAAATAGATATGGGTGGATAGAAGCACGATGGTCATCAAATGGAATCTCTGGAAATATTAAGAGTTTTACCTAATTGGCGGAAATTTCAAGTCTTTCTCATGCTATGGAAGTTGTATAAAATTAATAGCAATGACAGGTTTTAATTGGGCAAGTAATTAATTGTGTAGATTGTAAGGTATTATTATGTACTTGGGTTTTAATGCTGTTTTGCGCAGTATGTTTCATAGTAGAGGAAACTGTTTCTATCACAGCATCAACAAATGTGACATTTTCGCTTAAGTGATAATAGTTATATTTTTAAGAGTTGCAAACTTTAGGGTGATTATTCTGCAGAAGACAAATTAACATCTTTATATCGGTTCAGCAAGTTATCTTCACTTAATACTATATTTAACAATAAATTTGTGAATTTTCATAGCAGGATGCCTTACGTATGCTAGATCATCACCACTTGCTAAATCTTAGTACATGTAGTTTCTTTGGTTGTATCAAGTTGAACAATGGAAAACCAGTCACTTACTGGCTGTAGTAGGTGAATGATGTGGAAGTAGTGTCTGTAACCTAAGAGACATGCCAAAGTGAGGATCAGAGAGGAAAACAATAAGCAGGATTAGATGAAGAACATCCAGGGAATGTGTACATAGCCAACGAATCATTATACCAGTAAACTAATACCAGTGTTGGGAGGCTGAGATTCAAGTCAAGCCATGAAAGATGTCTTAAGTAAGTAAAAAGACCAGGCCCTTTCACAAGGGAGGAGATTGAGGAAGGGTTTCGGGTTGAATATTTGACAAGTCAATCAACTGTCGTCTCACCTTCTTAACCTGAGATACACTGGTCCAGTATCCTTCATCACTTGTAATCCTCTAATCAGAAAGTGATACAGTATCCAGCTACAATCAGGGGATTAGCTTGCATCAGAGTACTGAAGCTTGTTACCGTCATCACCAGGCTTCACTCAGGGAAATTGATTTCATCATGCCTAATTGGTATCTATAAGTACATGTATTAACCCAATCCTTTGGGGGGGGGAGAGAGAGACTGAAATGAGCGAGCAAGCGGGAATTTGTCACATGAAGGCAGACTTATCGGGGAACCACATGGTCCCGATGACGTCATAACTAGTTGGCACTCAAGTCGGACATTATTTCCGTCATGTCACTGCTCGCTCTGTTACCAACACAAACTACGCGATTTTTGTTTTTTGTCGGCTCTGATTTTGTTTTTTTGGGCAAAAAAGCCTCTCACACTGCTATTCTCATGGAGGCTATAGCCCCCAAACGTAGACTCCAGAAGCTCATGGGCGCTATAGTGCTCACCCGGAAGAAAGGGGTTAGAAAGAATTCAGTTGTAAGAATCTTGTTATCATGTTACTGATTGTTGGAATGAATGTCGACCAACCACTTTCAGTCATGAAACGCCCAAGATTTTCTGAAGTACATGTAATATGTAACTTGCTGTGTTTGATGTGCTTCATGTGCTTGTGTAAGGTCTGTACACTAAAATATTCATGATGCCAGTGTGTTTCTTTTTCTGAAGGTAGCTACTGTTGTGAAACAAGTGTTGTGCAATGGTTTGATCATCTAGGTCACTTGAAAGAGCATTTGCTCACGCTGTATTTTTAAGGTGCATGTAATTGAAAATTACAGCATGCCTCCCATTAGACCTATGAAAAATGAATTGCAGACACTAGACACCATAAGACATCTGTGTTCTGTTACATTTTAATGTTTTTCTTCTAAATTGAAACATTTATTGATACTTAAGCTTAATAAATGACATCTGTGACAGAACAGTTTCAGATAATGTAGGATGTTGATGATCCTATTGGAGTATTCCACATTTAACTGAAGAGAGCCGTATCTTAAATTCAGCTCTATGTAACAAGTGTCATGAACAAAGTATGTTACATATTTGAAAGGGTGGAATATTTCAAACTTTCCAGGCTGATAATGCCGTGGTAAGTGTGTCAGACCAGTGGCATGACAGTCATGGGTTCAAATCCAACCTCGATTGTCACTCCCACTTAGAAAGCCTAGGACTCCAGTAAGCTATTGCTTCTAGAAGGAAACTGAAATGGAGATCTCTAGTATTTACTTTCTTTTTGTCAATCTCTCTTATGAACTTTCTTTTTCCTCAGTGTTCACCTTGCACCTAACCCTGCGTTATGGCTGAAATATTGTCCATGCAACATAAAACATCAGTTTAACTCTTTAGCATAATGATGTACTCATGACATCTTTGACACAGATGAACTTTTGTTGAAGCTGAATGAAGTCCATTATCACTTGCTTGACGTTTCTAAAATGCTCCAGTTTAAAATCCACTGGGATTTAATTTAAACATTTCATTGCACATAGGATAGATGTTGAGCATATCAGGTAGCAGATGAGTTTGACATGTATCAGAACATCTGATTTTCATATCTAGTCTTGCCATAAGCTCAGTCAGTGTAAGCCACCTACTCAGAGCAGTTTGTTTTCTACACCATTACACGGAATAATTAATTAATAGATTCATGTTTATTTTATCACCCTAAGTTTAACCAATTAGTGTTAATAATCAAAGACTCCGTAATGTGGGGAATAAGCGTAATAGCAAATTTATTAGTTTTGAAGCTAGGAAGGATCTTGGCATTAACAGTTGTTGCTTCTGTGTACTTGGCGCTGGTCTTTCATGGCTCACCTGCAATTAATGGAATTCTTGGATTATTTGATACCTCAAGGAGAAAGGGGCATGGCAATCACCATAAATTACAGAACCTGCAGGAAGCTGGGATTTTCTCACTGCTTTTTAATTAGCATCTAAACGTTTTTGCAATATAAGTTAAGTTAATGTGAAACACATTTGCAGCTATTGTTGACCAGTGTTATGCATGGAAGAGTGGACCTCTGTTTAAGGATACCCAGAGGACCAGAGTCTTGACCCGGTAAACCTGATATGTCATGGCCCTGCAACTGTTATTCCTTGTAAAGTCCAAGTTGTAAGATTGCTTTCTGAGCATGTGAACTTGATGATAGTGCAATAAAACACACAGATCATATAACACTTACTAGTATTGTTGGTTTCTTTTGGAAATAAATGCATTCCTTTGAAAAAATTATGAAAAAGGTTGGTGGGGGGGATAAAACTGGCCCACGTTCATTTTGTGGTGCCTTTAAGAGGAAACAGAAGTAATTTTATTTTGGCCTTGGACAATGTGTTGGAAGTGATCAAAATGGAGACCTCACTTTTCATTGTATTGATCTCTCAGCTGCCCGATCTTTCGCTAGGTTTTCTTCACACAATTTAGAAAGTGCCTCAAAACAAGTATCCCTGCAGCATTAAGAAAGTTAATACAAACATGTAATTTGTATTGTTTACCACCTTACAATGAGAATTCTTATTTTAAGACAATGAACTGAAATAGGAATGATGTTAAAATGTTTGTTCATGATAGATTAAGATCAAAAACGGGAAATCAAAGCCTTGCAAAGGTTTGAGCATGACCTTTTATCAGTAGACCACAGGGTGGCAGGAAATATCAGTAAATGGTATTGTAGCTGGGATCAGAGAGGTTGACAAAGGCACTTGATCTCTGGATGGGAATTATACCATCTAGATGTAAATATACAAGCTTTGTATAGTGGTAGCCTCCGTGATAAGACCGCACTCGACTGGTTTTATCTCTGCTATGTAGTTTGAGTTAATACTGGTTTTAGTTTGTCTCAAAGTGTGTGATGCACTTTTTGGATTCATTAAAAGGAAAAAGAGGAATTCTGTCACAACACGACAAAACATCGTTGACCAAAATTTTGATGTTGCATATTTGTTTAAGATTGTAACATGTAAGTGAACATTTTTTTCCATCATCTTCATGGCAACCATTTCTTGCCTCTGATTGTCACTGTAACAGTTGAAAGGAACTGTGTTAATTGTCAGGTCAGTTACCTACCGAAATACAAGTCACCTGTTGTTTGTTGATGTAAGTAAACCCATAAGCACAGGTAATCAGAATTTATTCCTGCCAGATTCCAGTTTGTTCCTTTATAACCCAGCAGGAAGAGACTCTTCCCACTTCCTGCATTATCTGTACCCTGGTTCAGGAATCATTTTGGTCGGTCGCTGACTACACTATGCAGGGCAAGGAAACCGAGAAAAGAACATAAATAAAAAAATCTTGGCAACACAAAATTGCCTGCTATTTTTGTTCAGTATCTTATTGTAATTGGATGCAGGATTAGTAATTTCAGGTTTGTCCTGGTGTTTGTTGTGCATGATTTTTGATGTGAATGGATGTTTGTACAGCAGGGTAGTCACAGACTTTATGAGATCACCATTTGGGCAGGAAGGAAATGTCTGCTGATGTGGGGAATAAACTTCAGGAAATAATGAATTAATTGTGATAAGGGTAGAAAGGAAATCTAATAAATATCTTGGAAGGGAAGTTCTACATGCAAGATGTAAGCTTATCATTTGCACGTGCATAAAGACATATTTGTGTGATATACAGTAGACAGTCAAACAAAACTAGTTCAGGTGAACTCTGCAACATAATTGTGCCTGTCATCTGAGAACAAAGTGTGAGCACAGCTCTGTTAATGAGTTCTCATGGGTAACTACTTCACATCTAGTTTCCAGCACGTCAGTGAAGTGTTCTGTTTGTAGGTAGACAAAACTAATTCATTACCAATTGCGACAAAAGCTACAAGTCAAGTTTTATTAAAAGTTGTTTGTCAGAAATGTACAATAGGATTCTGCAAAAGTGAACTTTTGTTCCAGTTTAAATAAGGTTTATTGTACAGTAAGATTTTAGCAAAAATGGGGTTTTGACATTTAAACATGCAAAGTTATCTCTCATTATGAGAAGCTCCAGTGTTTTAATCATCTCTCATGGCAGCACCTATCTGCTTTGTTGGCTTATTTAAATATAGCCAAACAATCACCTCTATAATGCTGTAAGGAACACTGTAATTTATGTCAATGTCTGAGCCAATAAATGATAAAATTTGTGTTAAATGTTTTTGTAAAAAAAATAAACATGCACAATAGATTTGAAGAGTTAGATCTTGACTTTGAATTTATGTGTATGTTGAACAGGTGCTTGTAATAAGATTGTACTGAATGCTGTCTGCTGGTAAATTATCCGGACTTGATAATGAATGTGGTAATGCGTACAGTAGGGTGTCTTGTTATGCACGTGATAATGCAGCCCTCATCTGCTTCTCCCTTATCATTGCCATGATCAGTACAGGCTGCTGGAAATAACAGACACCAGTAAAAACATGTTTATGTGACTTTTTACACATGTGGATAATATGCAGGGACTCGGGAAGCACTAATTGATGAATTTCAGACCTTTGAAATATGATTAGGATAAAATTAGTTAAACACATAAGCTGTTAAATACTGAATGATTTTGCAGTGTTTTCCCCTTGCATATGGCATAAATATATCCTTCAGGCTATTTGTTGATTTTGAATTATCACTGGTGTTTAGCACAAGTGTAATTAAGAGAAAGCTTAACCTTGAAGCTTTTGAAGACTGGGTAAGAGCTAGTTGACAAAGTAATTTAATGCAGACATTCAAGAACTACATCCTTGAGTTGGAACTTGACTCTTCATTAACAGTCGCAGGAGACTTGAGCTGGAACTCTTGCAGCTATAAAGGTGCTTCAGATAAGATGATCCTGGAGTCAGGTTCCTGTTCTGACCATCTTTCTGTGTAGATAAGACCGCTAGCAGATGATGCTCAACAGTTATCAGCCATGCACCAGCTACCTTTGTTGACAGATTGCCTCACATTATGCATTGTTTCTGGTGCTACAGACTGTGTGATATTTTGGGTTCTTTCTTTTTATGTAGTTGCCTTTTAGCCCTTTCCTTACTGATGAGTTGTCAACTGTTTCATGCCTGAAGTCCTGACCCAAATTGTTGTGGAAAATATGGTTTGTGCAATAAAAGTTAGATATTTCAAAAACGGCTAAAATCCAACAAGTTGTACTTATTTTAAAGTAAATTAAAGTTTCTTTCCAATGATACCAAACAGCCAACAGCCCTTTACCTATTCCTGGTAAGGAGATATATAACTATGGAAAGATTGACACTATTTGAAAATTCACTATCAGCAAACAGCGTGTTGGTTCATTTGTAGCAAACTAAATCCTTGAATTTGACAGCTTCAGTAGAATTAGACCACATTTATGAAACGTCAACTGGATGATGATGATTGCCAGACACATATTTTTTGATCAAACTGATGTCTAATTTGTAAAATCTGTGATGCAGTAGTTTTAATTGCCCATCTGTGTGACTGAAATTGTATAACAAGGGTATTTAAAAATTGGCTAAAGAAACTGAAAAAGTGTTTCACATTTGAATTTTTAAAGCCATGGTTTTCACCAGTGTATGGATTACTGTACAGCTTGGCAATGTGCATATTAGAGATAGTCTTTGAGACGGTTTTATAGGATAAAATCAAAGGGATATATTTGTTTTGTTAAGTTCCTAGGGTCATCCAATATAGTAGTCTACAGGATTAATTATTGTTACAAGTATTCAAAGACTCTCAATCCTTCATAGAAATTTATTGATGTCATCTCCAATGGGTCCCTTGAGAAAAGTAAATGTAAAGGAATGATTGGAAGCTTTTCTCTGGAGAGGGAAACTGAAATTCATTGATCACCTCCTGGAGATATCTGCTTCTCTTGATCTTAACTGGTCTTTTACACCTCTCTCCCTCATAAAATACTTGTAACGCCCCACTTAGTGTTGAATGGACCAGTCAGTCTATGCAGTTCATTAAAGTTGGTTCTGGGTTTAGCCAGACACATCCATGCCTCTGCATTTATAACATTGGTCAAGATCTCAGGCCAGGGGTCAAGCTGGTCTCCTGTCCAGAGCAATATGTCAGGAGCTACATGATCCAGCAGCTGAGACAACAGTGGTCATTCTGTAGAGGTGCAACATGGGTGACTTCACCTGTCAGTAATAGAAACCTGATGTCCTCCAGCCCATCATGCTGTCTTCATTAGTGGAGAGTGTGGAATTGAGATTGGTTTGATTGCGCATAAATACATTTGTCTTAAAAGTGATCATGTATATAGAAAGAAAATCTCTCAATGTGTAGTTTCTTTGACATTGGGAGTTGGCTTGATCAACCTAATTTTCATGACTTTCTTCTCAGAGATGAGCCCCAAAAAAAGGATTGCTGGAAGCTTCATGAACAAATACAAACCACACACAGTTTTTAAGTTCAAAAGTTGACACATTGCAACCACCATTTCTTCTTATGGTTGTATCTATTCTTCACATTAATCACAGAATGATAATTACAGAAGCCCTCCATTTAAATGTTTACTGTTTTGACATTATCTGTGTTAAGCCCTGAATCCTCCCTTTCCTGCAGCCTCTGCATGACCTAGCTGTGGCCCCCCTGCTGGACACTATCTCTACACAGTCTTCGCTTCACCATAGCTTTGATGAAGTGTGCCAATGAGTGCCTAGTCAGTGTGCATGTAATTTGTTCCTTGTTGGGCTTGTGCCATCCAGCTGGATCTAATGTGTTGGCAGTGGCCCTGAACACAAGGTTAAAATCCCTCCCTGATAACCTGGGGTGTAATGCCAGCTTATACACTTAGTTTGCACGCTTATAAGGTTCTAATTAACACTTTTGACTGATGAGAGGTTGGAAAGGAATGCACTTTGGCATCTATGAGTAGACATTGATAATGCTTTTGCATTAATCTCTACTTTCCAGCATTGTATCTTTCGCTGTGAATAACTGTTTTCCATTATTTGAGAAATGGATGTTATCAATAATTGGAGTTGGTGATAACTTGAGTTAACGAAGAAAAAGAAAGTTGGGTAAAAAAGAAATGGTAATAGAAAATTGGAAATGCCACTGCAGACAGTTTGACAATTTTCCATTTCACATATATGTCAACCTAAAGGATTTCTAAAATAAACATGATCATGTCGCAAAAAGTGATTGAAAGATGATGACCATATGGGGAGAAATTCATTTAAAACTTTGCTCAATTCAACATGCCCATTGTGCTACTCAGTCAGTGGAACTACAGATAGAGGTGCAAGCAATATTGCTCATGTTTGTTTGATGTTTCAACCAGAATAACTTCATTCAAAGTTTGAAACAGATAGTTGAATAGATATGTCTCCCCCATCCCCCCCCATCTGACTTCATGGATCTCTAAATAATGCATCAGATGCATGAATTTGACATTCAACAAATGCCAGGACAAAGTTTGATGAATTCTCTGAGAAACTGGGTCTCCTTAGTAAACATGACAGATTGATCATGTACTGGTTACTCGCCCACTAGTCTGGATTCTGTGATATATAATTAGTTCAATCACTTCAACATGGCATATGTCTCTGCAGCCAGGTCCCACTGGTGACAGATAAAGAGAAAATGTGTAAATATGTATGTAAATGAACAATTTGACCATATCCTTTGATCTTTTCCCTTTATGCTGTATTAATGTTATTTGTTGTTTTACCGGTAGTACTTATTGTGTTACTGTATTGTGATCTTGGTATGTGTTTCATGAGTCAGTACTCGACCGCATGTTTCATGTTAAGACCGCAAGCTTCTTTCTTGGTTTTGTGTTATCACAGAATATTGTTTTATATTGCATGAGTGAGACAGTACATTAAAATATCATACTTTTAATAATAGTAATGTCAGTTTTTACCAAGTCACATATGAAATCATGCAGTGATGACAAAGTTGCAAGTTAGTGATAACCAAGTGGAAGCTTGTGCAAATACTTGCCATGGAAATGCGTCAGTTTCTACCCACACATCAATATCCAGGAAATGTTGGGACAGTGGAGGAATGTACAAGTAGCTGATAGGATGAGTATAAAGATTGGTGTCTCAGTGGGGCTGATTATAAGCTTGTTTATCAGACAGTTTGGCCTCTGTTTGACAGACCCCTCTTCCTTTTGAAGCTAATGGTTTCCCATAGTTATTAGTTCTTTTGGGATGTTTTCAGTTTCTGCCAAAACCTTTGCTTGCTTGTGGAAATGATTCCTGAAAGTTAAATTTCTTTTTAACTTTGTTATCATTATCATCATGAATGATGAAGCTGTGAACATCACTTAACGAGTTTTGTCCACATATTTCTTCAACTTAAACAGGGTTATTGGCTTACATAGTCTGGTTGGTAGACACATTTCAGGGAATCTGGTCAGTAGGCTACTTTAGACTTGTAAGGAATGCATGATCACTGCCAAGGGATTTCACAGGCTAAATTACTATGGTTAACTGTTTGTCTCGGTTTGTGTGACAGTAATTATATTAAGTCTCATTTTGATACACAAATTGTGGCTTCCAGATTTAAAGTCTTCTCACTTATTCTGGTCGGCATATTCTGTTCATGATTATTTCTTCAGCTGGGTGAGTAGATCTGCTCCCTGAGTTCCGTGTCCGTCTGGCTCAATATGAGCCAAGTCTGCTTGGGGCTACTCCCTGCAAGTAACAAACAAAAAAGTAACATATTTCATGGACTATTGGCTCATTTCAGGAGATCATTACTTTTTATTTTGGCATTGTGAAATTCTGTGACGGGTGAAACAAAATTGAGAAAGGCAAGGAAATGTGAAGCAACAATTAACATTTAAGCTTGAAAGAAGGCCAAGTTGCTGGCTTTCCCTCATTTTCTTTGCTCCTTTAAATGCCATTACAGACATGCTTGAAACGAGGAGGATGAATCAGCTAGGTGGGTATTGGCCTTCTGATCTACTACCACAAGGTTTTCCTGGCCTTCATAAACTCTCATCTCAAGGGCATTAGAGTACCAGACTTACCTCGAAACATGTTTATAATCCATTTCAACATAACACCCTGCTTGTTTACAACAGGCACCCCAAATTAGCCCTGTTTGGACAACAGGAAGCAGTAAAATATGTCTGCAGATGATCAGGCCTGTGATGATAATGAAAGAGGTTAGAGCCATTGGTGTAATGGTCAGGTGATGGCTTTCAGCTGTGGAGATTGCCTTTGATGTCCCAGAAGGAAGATTGACCATTTGTCAACAAGCCTTGACCAAACTCTCAATTAGCCCCAAGTATATTTTTGCTACCCTTCTCATAGCAGATTGTGAAAAGGAGCTTCCCAAAACATGGGATTTATGGATTGAATTAAAGAGGGGTGTTTTTGTTTGCCAGTGATGATCACTAGTGCTACTGTTTGATATTGGACCATCTGTCAGAAGATACTTGAAACTTGTTTGCTCAGAATGTTTGGGTTTGTTATGGTCATTTGATGACTTTGGCAGCCACAACATCTTTGGCAGTATAAGATTTGAATGAATACCCTTTTGAAGAATGGTGTCACTTTGTTTGTAAAAATGGCAATAAGATTGATTTTCGGACACAAAAATAATACAAGCAAAGTCTTGAAAACGGAATATCTTTGATTTACTCAATCTCACGCGAAAAGCAGTCAAGACGAGAAACCTGACATGCCAGAGGTTGTGTCAAACTAAGCCACAACAGATGGGTCCCTATTGCATGTTGATTTTTTCCTCTCTTTTTAAATTTATTTTGTGATTTTCAGTGTTGGTGTGTAGCCGTCTTTGTGTATATGAGGACTGGACTGTTTGTTTGCTCCTGGAAATGGGGCAAGTGGACAAGGAAAAACTGGCTCAGAGAGCCTCTCTGTTTACCACAAAGTTGATTAGATTAGCTAGATTCAATACCATTTGGTCTAAATTAAATATACCAAGGACCTTTTGTCAGGTCTGTGTTGATGTTCTTCTCCCGGTGTCTGAGCCCGAGTGTATTTGCTTGAAGCTGAAGGTGTTGGACCTAAAGGTTAATATTAGCAGATAAGAAGAACAATGTGTGAATAATTGTATCACTGTTTTCTGGTACCATACACAAACTTTCAAAATACCTCATGTTTCAGGTTATTGTGTATTAATTCAAATTTATAGATATCCATGAAGTCAAACTTGTATTACTGAGAATTCTCTTTTTTTTCCATTTCTAATATGTGTACATAAATATGTAAGAGGTCAAATACCTTCATTTATTTAGAACCACCTTTGAGTGGTGGCCAGGAGTGTTCTTATATCAAGTTACCTTCACACCATAAAGATCATTTATGTAAGTAACCAGTATGGTTAGCAGCATCTGAGCTTTGTTAACCCAGTGTTATGTCACAGCTTGTTTCTGTTTTGTCTGTGGCTTACACTCAGGAGACTGACTTGTAGAAACTTGCTGTGTAACTGTACAATGTGTGAAAGTAAGGATCTCCTTGCTGGACCAGTTGTAAAGCTTCAATTAGAAGTTATTTTGACTGAATCCTTATCACTGTATATAATGACTGTGGTGAATTGAGTAACAGGATTACATGAGGATCAGGGAAAGCTTGGGTAGATCTCTTCCCTCATGTGGTCCATTGTTGTGTCTGCAAGCCCCTGCCCATATGTTAGACATAATAATTACCTTTGGGGTTATAGGGATTAATTGCCTCTTACAGGGAAACAGTGTGAAACTCATGAGGGGCTCCTTACTGATCTTGACTGCATAAATTTTAAGATCCATTTTCTTGAAGGCTTTGAGGTTCCGCTTTTGCTATTCCTTTGAAGGTTATGGGAACTTATGGGTCAGATGGTTGCATCAGAGCCTCTGAATCATTGTTTTCTTCTTGTGGAACAGATTGTCTAATCAAGTAAAGTGAGCCCCTTGGAACCATAAACAAATATTACTTGCAATAACAGTTTCTAGTGGCCACTTTAGAATGTTGGAAGATTTAATATCAAACACCAAGGTTCCTGGAATCTGTTGGAAGATGCAGGCTTCTTTATCATTTCCTTCTCCCAGAACTGAATGTCATTTATGTTTTATTAATTACTGTAATATAGCATCAGTCACAAATAATCATAATTATTAGAGCATTTTAATTACCATTTTAACCTTTAAGTAATTAACTATTTTAGAACTGTAGAATTATTTCATTCATTGAAATATAAACAAATTAATATTATTTTTTTCTTGTTGGAGGTGAATTTATGAAATTCACTGCACAAATGATGTTTGCTTTGATCCTGGTTGCTTAAATGTCAGTCTTTTCAAGCTCAGAATTTATTAGAAAAAGGACTTGTAATGATGAATGACAACATGCTCTGGTGGCTGAAATATCTCGAGATTCAGTTCTGAAGGCTCTGAATAAATACATTCCGACTCGGAATCATTTGTTGTAAAAATTAGCCGGGATGACCTAAGTAGCCTTGAGATATACATGAAGACCTTGGATGTATACTCATGTGTTATAGTGGTAATGGTTCACAAATTGTAGTCATCTAACAAGTTCAGAGTTGGACATGCAGGCTTCAGGAAATATGTCTTGTTCCTCAGTGTGATCTGTCAAAACATGGGTCAGGTGCCCAGTGGGGCTTCCGGGGAGTGCCGTGGTGTCACTTGGATAGAATAGGGCCTTAGTAACCCAATGATTGTCGTACAGGGCGACTAAAATGGGGATCCTTTGCTTTCACTTTCTTACTATCGATCCTGTGTTGTCCTTTTTCCTGAAGTGCCACTTGCACATCACATTGCGCTATGGCTGAAATATTGCCCCCTGCAATGTAAAAATCCATTTCACTCACTCAC
>JAUELE010255063.1:0-10659 GCA_031471655.1 Diodora aspera | reverse complement strand
ATTAATAATTTTACATCTCTAATGTCGGCAACCTGTGAAACTGTTATATATAATATATGCAAATTTGTTAAACTTGCTATCTGTCTCCTGAAAAAACAGTGTACCATAACGGGTTTATAGTATTATTATTATATGTATGTATATATATATACATACTTATGATTATGCATTGTTCTTCTCTTATACGCTGATGTTGATATACACATGTACACGGGCCAATGGCTTTCTACGTAAATAAACGTATTGTATTGTATTGTATAACAATTGACACCCGTCGCACTTCCGAGGTATCCGCCAGTGCACGTGGAAATGACCCACACGACAATGACTCGCTTTTATTTCGGCGTCTTAGTGCAAATTTAAAAATGATGAAACGTCTGGACCAAATCCGCATTTCATCACAAACTCTAATATATCTCATTACACATAATAACAAACGCAGATCCGCTATGTCGCTTAATGTCAGAGTACAATGAACGGCGCTCTGTTCGTGGTCGATTTCTAAGAAAAATACATGTACATGCATTAGAGAATGGAAGGTGGTCTCACGACATGTCCGGACTGTGTAGCTTTGACCACACCCTTTTGAGGAAAATATGGAATATTTATTAATATCTCAATAAGTTGTAAACAGCTATGAATATTCATCCAGGGAATCTGCGTGTGAGCGTTCCCTGCCTGACCTTCGCGATGACGTATTTTCAACACAGGGTTTCCGGTTAGGAGAACTTAACTTTCCCTCATAGTTACTATGCAATACTATCAAACACGCCCTGCTTGTGGTGTGATGTTGAGACAGTGGGACGTGTGACGTATGACGTGGTGGATAAATATTATATATTATAAACTCGGACCAGTCCTAAGAGATTTTATTAATACAAATATGATAATTCTTAACTAGATATATATAAAATAACCAAAAGGAATCCAATGGCAAGTGTAGTTCCACAGTAAACTAGACTGGATTTTCAGTATGCAACATGCAACACCTCCAAGACTTGGACTATTCGCACAGGCGAATTTAAAGCCCCTCCAACAAGTTTTCAACACTTTATTATCTCTCAGACGTTTGTTTAGATAAGGCTGACTGGGGCAGCACACTGGGTCAGTTCTGTGACTTTAACTGTCACCAGTGATTATGTGAAGCATATCTTTAGGAACTGATAGTTTACGTTTGTGTTTAGGTATTGTAACATTCCTATTTCATAACTTTATAAACAAAATATTCATCAAGTCATCAACCAGTTTAGTGGATATCTGTAATATGAAAATGAATTTTTAATATACAAATCCACTGTATGATGTTGATAGAGCTAATTGGTATAGGGAGTGTATATGTGACCTTCAAGTGTTAAGGAATTGATAGGAGACTCTGAGCTGTGTGTCTGGTGTCTGGCTGTCTCTGGGCAACTGGAAATGGTTTCAAGGGGCGGGAGCCGACATGTTCCACCCCCACCCACCGCAATATCTGGCAAGTATAAGGAAAAAAGACTTGTAAATTACTGAGTCTTAATATACACTGACGTGCAAAAGAAACGATACTAAATGATTTCAATTATTTTCCCTTACGTCTTTATGACATTGTTGATCAAAAGGATGCTTGGATTTCCGTGAGTGTAATTTGATTGACATCATGTCGTTGATAAAACTTGCTAATCTTGAAGGGATATCTCTTGTAGTATGTGTGAACATAATCAGTAGTCTCTCAAAATCTTGGTATCGTTTCTTTAGCACGTCAGTATATTTTCCGTCACATTTCATTTCAAGACCTCTTTTCAACTAAATGTGGATATAGGCGGATACATTAAATTCTACAATACTGTCGTCCGAAGAATGAATGCATGACCTCCGCCGTCTATACAATCTGCTTGTCCCACCCAAAATCCTATATTATACCCGCTCACGGTTACTCACCTAAATCCGACATATACAAAAGGCTATATATAAAATACGAATCCCAAATATTCATTAATAAACAGGGCGGAACGTGAATGATCTTCGGTTATAATTTTGTCAAGACCCTGCAATCAGTCAATCAAGTTTGTTTCGTATGTTTAGGCCATCTGCCCATGTACAAAAATATATTACATAAAAATACTGCTTCATCAATAACATGAATATAACGGATAAATAAGAAGGTATGTACAGAGACAAGGGACTGGGACTGTATAACTGTACATGAGTTAGGTATTTACACTTCGTACACTCAGAGCACATTTTATAAACCCCAGGGCTATAATTATACCAATTTAATGATTAATCGAGTCTCTAAGACTGATCTTAACTAAGATCGTTTTGTGAAACAGTACCCAGGACGCTTATTAGAGGAAATACGGTACATGTCGAGAAAGATTATTGTTCCTTGGACTATATTGTATTCACTTACCCTGCCTTTTTATGTCTGAGGAAAGCTAAAGCAGAGAGGAGTATCGTAAAGTAAGATATAGTTCAACTTTCTATGCCTTGATTCAAAGTCTGAGATTACACCTGCCAACAAGGCACTTCCGGTTTTGGAGGACATTTTACTCTTTTTCTTATCTAAATGTTGAAGTCGTTTAACACTTTCAGTGCTGAAGGGATTCGAGACAATGCTGGCAGCTACTGAGAAAAAAAAATTCAGGACTGACGTGTCGAAAGAAACTATACGAAAAGATTTTAATTATTTTCCCTTACATCTTTATGTCATAGTTGATCAAAAGGATGCTTGGATTTTAATGAGTGTAATTTGATTGACATCGTGTCATTGATATAACTTCTTATCTTGAAGATATAACTCTTGTATATCCAACGTATGTGTGCATTTATTCAGTAGTCTCTCAAAAGCTTCATATCGTTTCTTTTGCACGTCAGTATATTAAAATGTATATGCTTCCTTGATGCACTTTGTGACCCATTTGTCGAAGAAACGCCCCAAATCGTCGCCGGCGCCGAAACTATGTCTATACTTAATCCTGCTCCAGCTGTGGACATGTTTGTGTTACCTTGTTTAAGGTTGGATACGTGTTCCCAAGCAGGATGTAATGGAACGAATTAAGGCTGATTCTGTTTAAAAATAAAATAATTAAAACTTGTTGCTGTCTAATGTTACACTTGGAATTCATTCACCGACCCCTGTAGTGAAGCCCTACATAAAATAAGAAAATATTAAGCACATTGCAACAATTTGGAAAATGCTGCAAAACTCATACAGAAAACACCAAACCTGGCTAGTTGGACATTGACAGATAGATAATAAGCATTCAGTTAAAGCAGTGATGACTGTTGGCCACCCTCAATACATGAACAATTTTGTTTCCTTGGTTGATGACAATGATCATAATATTTTAGAAACGTCATATAATAGTGACACATGAACTGAAATGGGTTGCAATAGATAGAAAAGTATAGTTTGTATTGTTTCAAATTAAAGCATTGTTGAAACAATTTGATCCCAATTTGATCCCAATATTTTACTCAAATACCAACAATAATGCAGGAGACAGAGTTATCTCCCCTTATGAACTCCTTACTTTTATATATTTACCTATAATTCATATTTCTGGAGCAAAATTTCTTAAAATTGTGTTCAAAATAAAAATTGAAAGTTGTGCAATCTAAAACATTTGATGCGAACGGCAATAATAACTGTTATTTTGCGAAGCAAATAAATTATTCTTAATAACTACTAGCTTGCATTGAAAAGACTAACCATTGAAGTAAGATTTGAAAGCAATTTTGAATATTTTTGATAAAAGACCATATCGACTACCCTTCATTTAAAATATGGACCACAGCTTTACAAAAAGTCATGCTTTTAGCGCCCCCTAGTGGCAAACTGGTCAAGATGGGTTTCGTAAGACTTACATTTTCGAATAGCTCAGATTATCTTATGCATATATTCAAACTTTTAGGACCTCTCGGGGTAAATAGACATACCCTATCTCTTGGACTATATGTTTGGAGTATTCTGTGTTAAAAAAAATAGCATGTAATTAGACATTATAAGAGTGTTTCCGTCACTAAATAACGTCGTATCCCCTTTATCCTGGCAGACTGAGACATATTCATTTTGCATTTTTAAATAGACTCCTTACAATACCAGCAGAAAGTGAGTCCTACTGTGTCTACGTTAAGCATTAACCGTCGCGGAATTGATATTAACAGGGAGTCTCAACACATTTGCTGAGACTCCCTGATATTACCATATAGTTGGATGAAAATAGTGACACGTCACAGATTTGCTCCGAATGCAGACCGGATGATTTGACACTCTTGCAAACGATTGATACAATTGTTGGGAGCATCTGTACATTTTTTACATTGTTTTGACATCACTTCTTGCGTGATGGCGGGCTGTTCAAGATATTTACAAGCATGCGCATTATTCACAATAACCGATGAAGTAGAACGTAACATGTACACAATAAGATTGCTCAGACAGTCTTATTAAATGACTTTACTGTCGTTTAATATTTTTTTTATTTGATGGTAGACAAAAGCACTGAACATGCTAAATGCGTTGTTGCCCGACCGTGTAACATGAAGGACACACAGAATCAATTCATAAGTGTTTAATGACTGATTCAAATATGCAAAATGTTCCAAAATGCTTTGTCAGTAAAACGTAATACGAGGGCCCTGTTTCACAAAGCAATCTGAGTGCTATGTTGATCGTAAACTCTTAGGATCAGCTTTTAAAACCGAGTTTTGATCATCATTCCAGTTGACTAAGCCACTTCAAGCTGCACTACATGTCCTAAAATAACTCGTAGATTTGTTTTTAGAAAAACAGACAAATGTTTATTTTTAAATTAACCGAGGCGGTAAGATTGATCTTAACTAAGATCGTTTTGTGAAACAGTGCTATGTTGATCGTAAACTCTTAAGATAGTGATCTTACATCAGCGCTACAATGACCGCCCCGTTTCACAAAGTGATCTTAAGCTGAGGCAGTCTTAACTTGAAATGAACTTTTTTTAGATAGGTTTTGACCAATCTTAACTCACTAAGATCGATTCTTATCAAGATTAAAGCGAGATAAAGATGGCGACTTTCATTCATTCCCTTATTTCTTTCCATCAGTATATTTTACAGCGGAAAAAAACTCTTCACTTAATATCTGGAGGCCCTCCAGCTGGCCAAGACCCATCGGATGCAGCCCCTAAAACCCATGCCTTAATCCAGGGCTGATTATACCAACGCATAGAGTCTTAACGTTCATGCTCTTTGGGACAAAAATAGTAACACTGAAGCAATTTTCTTCCCAATATAAACTCACTCGGGAACTTCATCCTGATTACACAAACGAAACCTTTCAAAATTTGGCACAGGTTACCACACGAATACACGTCCGAGTCGTTGTTAGTAGTAGGAAGATATTATCTTGTTTTTCACTTCCTGTTATCAGAAGTTCCTCTTCCGTTTTCCCGCCAGGTGTGAATCAGTGGGTTCGAGTGATAGGAGAAGACTTTATATCTTCCTCAAACAAATTGTACACCTTTACACGGCGGCAGTCGTTCCTGATTATATGGTTAAAATTTGTTACGTTTATCAAATTGATACTTAACAGCCGTAGTTAACTTTGATGGGTGGTATTTTAATCTGTAGTATGAGTATCTTTCAACAGCTTTATTTTCATATGTAGCAATAGTAGTTGACAGCACAGGAACTTGACTCTGGTCAATGGAAACATTTACCTAAACTTGTCATTAGTCCAACTATAAAGACAGGAGTTCGTTTCGCTATGTTGTACACTCGAACACAGCTCTTGACTGTATGGCTTTCATTTCAAACTGTCACATTAAAACCTTATGAAAGTGTGCATTGGACTGGTTTTGGTCATCCACCAAGCTAGGTGATCGTCAATACCTCTCATGATCAACCACGCCAGGAATTTCCCTGAAAAATACGAACATTTTACAAAAATACGGTAAAATACACTCATTGTCACCGAAATTTTCCCCCGACATATTGCTATATTTTTCTCCGACGGAGGGAGGGGGGCTAAGGTTCTCCACCTGGCGCAACAACCCCTGATGACCAATCTGGTCAAAACCCGGCCATCCTGCTCCGCTTTTGCTCCAACCCATCGAAACCAAGAGCAACAACGAATCAGGATCTTTTTAAACAGATTGACCGAAATCAAACCAACGGTAGTTTCAGGAATTAACAAACCACCCCAAAAACATGTTGATAGAGGCAAACACAAAACCGAAACTATAAACTCCACGAAAGCTGAATGTGGTAAATTTGAGGTGATTGTTTTTCGGCTCACGTTGGCGTTACGTAAAATATTTTTTTAAAACAACACTCGAACCAAAACGCAGTTGATTGTAGACCACCCATAACCATGCAATGTTCCACGCTATTCGGAAACCACGAAAAAAATAACATTGTTTGGTTGGTTTGCGATTGGTTTTTAGGTACCCCTCCCTCTTTCTGTCTGTCTCTGTCTGTCTGTCTGTCTCACTCTCTCTGTCTGTCTGTCTGTCTGTCTCACTCTGTCTGTCTGTCTCCCTCTGTCTCTGTCTCTGTCTCTGTCTGTCTCTCTCTCACTCTGTCTCTGTCTGTCTCCCCTCTTTCTCTCTCTCTCTCTCTCTGTCTCTATCTCTGTCTCTCTCTCTGTCTGTCTGTCTCACTCTCTCTCTCTCTCTGTCTCTCTCTCACTCTGTCTCTGTCTGTCTCTCTCTGTCTGTCTGTCTGTCTCTCTCTGGCTCTCTCTGTCTCTGTCTGTCTGTCTGTCTCACTCTCTCTCTGTCTCTCTTTCACTCTCTTTCTGTCGTCTCTCTCTCTGTCTGTCTGTCTGTGTGTGTCTCTCTCTCACTCTGTCTCTGTCTGTCTCTCACTCTGTCTCTCTCTCTCTCACTTTCTGTCTGTCTGTCTCTCTCTCTCTGTCTGTATTTCTCTCTCTCTTTCTCTTTCTCTCTCTCTCTCTCTCTCTCTCTCTCTCTCTCCAGGAATTTTCTATTGTGTTAATTGCCTTTCTCTACACGTATTTTTTCTCTCCTTTTTTTCTCTTCTATTCCTGGAATTTCCAACTGCGTTGCATCCACTGTCCGAGTCGAGTCTATCGAGTCCGTTAATTGCAACGTTGTCCTCTACAGGCAACTCACTTAGACTCACTTATCGACACTGTACTAATTTCCGACCAAGTATAATTAGAAATATTGCCCAGCACCAACCCTGGTCAATATTTCACAAGCATTATTTCTGACCATCAAAGCCGGACAGCTGACCAGACGGGTTCGATTATCTGACACGCTATTTAATCAGCTTTAGTTGTGTCTGGAAACAAAGCGACGGAAATGTGTATTTTGTTTGTTTGGAGCCAGAGGGATGAAAAAGCACGTGTCTATGATTAGAAACAACAATAGGGAAGTCATATGACAACGGCACACTTAACACGTTTCTCGCTGCCCTGGACATGATTCGTCCAGTCAAATAACTGGACATGATACTCATAGGAAGGAACAACCGGCCATAACACACAATGATGTGCAAGACAACAAAATAGAAAAACAATGATAGAAGGGAAAACACCCATGAGATGACTGAATGTATGATTAATAAACGGAACGAGTTTCTTTCCTTCCTTCCACTTTCATTGTCTGTGTATTGACATTCATTTCTCCTTATAAAACGAAACCTTATAACCATGTACGCATATCTGTAAGATAGCAAACACACAACTAATAATAAACTAACCCTAACCCTAACCCTAAAACCTTATTGATGTTGGGCGGGGAGAACGAAAGGAACTCTTGCCATTAAAACAATGCTACAAAAAGCGGACCAATTCAGAAAACAACGTATAGTGCAAAAAGCCTATAGCTGCCATCTCTCCATCAGTCGTTGCACACTCAGGGTGAGTGTGTTTAGTGAGGTCACAGGGCAGATCATGGTTCAACTTTGTTTATCAGTGCATGTGTGTGTGTGAGGGTGTGTGTGTGTGTGTGTTTGTGGGCGTATGTGTAGAGGGGGAAAGACATTATTTTTATGGTATAATTCTTAATATATATTAGTGAGTCATATTCCCACGGTGTTCCACACTCCTAAGAGTTGATGATATAACTGAACAATCTCTGAATTCGTTGTTAACCGATCTAAGATCAATTAACGTCAAATACTCTAATGAGAAGACTACAAAATAATTGGAAACTAGTCACTTTCATAGCACCTGAGATCAGTGACTTCAAAACTGGCAAATAACAGCTATTTTGTTTTCGATTTATTTTGATAACAGGGCACAGATGGACCAACCAGTTAAGTGGCCGCAAAGGTCAATATTTCATCAGAAACGTATTTGTCCACTCCATCTGGACATCTGACCGCGGTTGTACGATATCGACTCACAGGCTATCGTTTCTATACAAACATTTCATCAAGCCTTGTTTTGAGGAGAAACATTCGCTGAGGAAAGTTATACGTTGTTTGTACTCCCAGTGCCCGAGTTGATGTCTGAAGGTCGTTGAAGGTTATAGGTGTTTGCTAGGGCAGATGTGCTCGTCTTGCGAAATGTCGGGCCCTTGTGTCTTTACACAAACTTTAATTTAAGAAGTAACGACTCAAAGAATCTACAACCGTGATTTTTCTCACGATTCAGCCCACGTCTTTCATCCATGATGCTCTTCTCTGTTTTCCTCGAGTGAGGAATGGAAATGTATTCCTAGAAGTGTACCTTAACACTGCCTTCTTTATATATGCAAAGAATTGTCCAGCCTTACGGTTGCCCAGACAAAATGAAAAAGTCACCCGCCGTCGAAGGATTGGTCGTTATTTAACATACACCAGTGATCGACCACAAGGAGCCCGTAATTACATTAAAAACCAAACGTGCCTTCTGAATTTTTTTTAAACACAATATTTAAAAATCAATGTGTGGCAATTGTTTAAGAAAAAGTATAAAAGGTCATTCTATGAGATAAACCAAAATTAATTTTAAACAAAATGAAAAAAATGTTCGATCCCCCTCCCTTAAAAATCAAATGATTGCTTCCTTACATATCAGAAAACATATATAGTTTACCCACATATTCATAATAATCATGCCTGTCCACATTGGATCGCTGTTTACTGTGTGAGTCGATGTGACATGTTCTCTTCTAAAAGGTTGATGTGGCCTCTGTTCACAGCCTTCAGTTGCGGCATTGATGAGTTTTGTCACGTACGTGCAGGAAAATCATTTGTACTGGTGCTTCCAATCGTCGGCTCTTCTCTCTGACAATGTTCTATGATAGCATATATTATGTCAAGGTCACTGTGAGCGTTGTGAGAGTCTGGCAGTGTGGATTCCCTAAAGTGAGCCAATTTGATTTTCGTTTAGTTCTCCGTGTGGTGAAGCTTTATACAACATCAGATATTGCTTGACAACGACACCAGGATCCGTGTCGAAACGTTGTATTTAAATAATTAAAGAAGTCATTATCCATAAGCAATCTTTTTCTAATGTTTTCCATTGCAAGGGCAATATTTCAGTCATAACCCAACGTTTTTTTCATTGGCGTTAGCAACGAAAACGAAAACGAACTTATTTCGCACTATTGACACAAAAATGTAAACTTTCAATTTCTGTTTCTTACCCATTCCTTCTTTCACGGACCCATGACAGCAAGAGAAACTGTTTAGGTAATGAACTACTACTAGTACCTGGTCTTTGTAAAGATACAATTAGTTTAGTATCAATTCTTAATATCATTAGTTTGTTATTGACCTTGCAATTTCGATATCCCCTACCTTTTTTGAAGATTATATAAGCGATCAATAATCTTTACAGTTTCACCATCATCATCATCATCATCATCATCATTAATCCACTTGTACCCTGACGTTTGTTGTGGGGAAAAGAACTGGCGGTCTTTGGCAAGTCGGAATGCATCTAATGGTGTAAGGTTATATTTTTTTAATGTTTCTTTCACACTTATAAACCCTACAATTTGTATGATAATCTATTTCATACTAGCCATATTTATGACTAATTTGAACAGCCCAGGTGCCAGACCTGAAAGAAAAGCCGAGGTCACAAGGTATACTTTGGTGTGGCAACATTTGGTTGCAACTACTATACAGGTGTGACTTGCGTCAGACGAGCATCATTTGGCTAACAAATATGACACAAACTTGCTAGAAATTATAAGATTTAAGTAATGATGAACAACCAACCGGAAATTCCAAGAGTTAGCTCCCCTGCATTTCCACTAATCTCTTGGACATCAACAGAGTAAGAATTCACGTTCTCATCTCGAAAATCGGACGGTTCTCGAATAAATATCTACAAGAACTACACATGTTGTAAGTTTATTGAATAATATTACTTAAAACGAAAAAATGTCGCAAATATCACTGAATTGATTAATACATTAAAACACATTTTGCAATTATTTGCAAATCTTTACCAATAATACACAATTATATTCGTGAATAAGGGTATCTGCATGCCTTCGTTGTCATGGAGACCGCCAGGTTGATGACAGGGGCATTCGCTCTGGATCACTTCCGATTTGAAAGTAGTCCACAAGATGTTATGAAGCAAGGGGAAAGAACTCTTGGTGTCCCAAATGAATGAAGACCTCTGCATCAAGTGACCATTTGCAGAAAGCAGATTGGCTTGAAGGGACATAATCAAAGTTGCGTCTGGATAATCGGTCAAAAACCTAAAATACGTACCATTCGCTCTTATTGTAA
>JAUELE010255052.1:0-10660 GCA_031471655.1 Diodora aspera | reverse complement strand
AAATGTTTTGTTTTTTTAAAAATTATATCTGAGGGGTGACAACCATTATTACCATGAGTATATTAAAATGCAAAATTCACCTGACCAAATTTATTTCTGGGTAGTTTGGACTGGAAAATCGGGAGAATAAGTAGACAATTTAGAGAAAACACTTTTCAATGTTTTTTCATAAATCTATTGATCCGCTTGTGTTTCGAACCCCTGTGATCACGTGTAGTCTTTGACTTGTGATTCAGACAGACAGACAAACAGGTTTCTTTTTTGCATTCAAGGCCACATAACATAAAGTACAATGATTATACAATATAATTACCTCAATACAATCGTTGGTGTGGATACATTTTAAGTGTTTATTACAACATTGCTTACAAACACACTTCTTAGGAACTTTGCAAATGGCAAAACTCTATTAATATTTACTGATGTTCATAAGCTTTGAAGTGAATAATACTTATTTTCAGGTGTTTCAGGCAGAAGTCGTTTCCGTTCTCCTTCATAACAATAGTCAGAGAGACAGACACATTTATTCAGTATATAGGCCACCGGCCCAAAATACAAACATTTAACTGTTATTATGTAGGCACATGTTTTGCATTTGTTCTTTTATCAGCATAGAAAAGATAGTAAGCGGTATTAATAATGATTTCCACGTTGTTACTTTGCATTAAAGCTACAAATGAGTTTACAGAGTAGGGTTGTAGGAGGTATTTAGATACATACTTTTCTGGAATATCTTAATACAACGGACAGTACAGCAGAACACCATACTCATCTTCAATATGCATTAAACCTTTGTTTAAACAATAAAACTTATGCTCTTAAGTTACGCTCGACAGTTGTGTATCTTCCAGTTTCCACAGCACTTTTAAAGTTACTGCAATTAAATTTTGAAATAGCTATCCTTAAATGAACTTGAACATCACAGCATAGATATCTTTCAACATTTAACAAAGACTTATATTGCTTATCATAATGACATTTTGGGGAATTGTTTACAGAGGATTGCCATAGCTGTAATAAGTTATCACACAGTCTCTGTCTAAACAGAGCAATAAAAAGCTTAACGTTACCGACATCCTGGTGTATCCAGGCATAACCAAAGCCATATTGAAAAACAATGTTCTTTATTTTAGTAGCCCATGTTGTTAGCATTACATAGCACTGATATGGGAGTCTGTTTTGTGGAAGTCGAGTTACTCTGCACCAATATTTAATAACTCTAGTCATGTATACAAGCTGGAGAGGGTATCTGCCATACTCCACAAGAACCATGTTGGAACAAGATGATTTTTTTTAGCTTTATAAAGTATTTACAGAAAGACAGTTGTACTTTTTCTACTGTTCTGCAATGGGTGGTGCCCCAAACCTTAGAACCGTAGCAAAGAATTGGAGTAATCATCAAGTCAAACACTTTAAATAAACCAGTACAACCTATATTTCCAATTCTTTTTTGTAAAGCTGTTAAGAGATAAGATTGCTTTGGTCGCCAGACATAATTGGGCTTTGCTCCACATAAGCTTAGGAGTAAATGTAATGCCTAGATACCTGTAATGTGAAACCATATAACACATTTCACTTTAGTTTGATCAAGGTAAAATTTCATACCTGTTTCATAACAAAATCTCTCTAGAGCATTAATCTAGAGACAATAAAATCTACCCTTCTTTTTGCAAGCATAATGATGGCATGTAGTGTAAAGATGTGATCTACTGTTGAATAATTTGCTCTAAATCCAGCCTGGGTTTCACTTATTACATTTTTAACCTCACACCAGTTTTGTAGCCTTTTGTTAAGAATAGACAATAGTATGTGATATGAAATGTGTCTTCAATGACATCACAATGTTGACATTTCAATCATTTACAGGGGAAAAAACTTTACGAAGATAGTGTTTACCCAATGAATTGCACCCACTAAAATGTTGTTCACAATCTAACAAATATGTGTGTGTGTGTTCTATAAAAAAATACAATACATCAGATTCCAAGAATGCATGTCACTCTTGCACAGAACAGTGTGAGACTCTTTCCTTCAATTGGCTAATGAAGCAGTTTGGATCACCAGTATCCGGCGAAACCCATACAAAACCAAACCCATAACTGAATAGCAAATGTCTTACATGCGTTGCCAAATTTTGGCGTTTTCAATTGGCAGTTGACAGAAGAAAAGCACACCACTGATATGTATCTGTAAGCATTCATATGCATAAATCTTAGCCAGTATTTCACACATCTTAGGAAATAATACAAAATATGCATTATGTAAAGGTTTTCGGCCACATTCACCATAGGCAACATAATTGGGGGATCTACATCCAATATGTAACAAAAATTTACAAAATTTACAATGAACAATTTCTATACTTTGAACCTTTTGATAGTCCCATATTTCTGAACCATACAACAAAATGGGTACAATCTTTTTGTCGAATAAATTAAAAGAGCTCTTTACTGAAAATTCAAAACACCTTATAAGAGACTTGGCTAGCCATAATGATTTAGCAGCCTGTTCAGATAACGTTTTGCATGCTCGTTCTCTTGTGATTCATTTTAAGCCCGTCACTCACAATGAACACCAGGAAACCGGTTTAAAAATAGCCTTTCAGGTATAGATTTATGGATTATCGCGTTTGATGTAGGTCATCATGACCTATTGTTTCGCGATGTTTTATAAGTACTAGGTCTTCGTGCCATAAGAAAGAGGCCTATATTCTTGTCCAAGGGTACAACACAGCGCCAGCTGGGATCGAACCCGGCTCGTCAGAGCACGAGTCCGGTGCTCTACCCACATGACCATTGCCACTGACCGGCGTTTAGTTATTCGAAAAACGAATCACCAAAAACCAAACTGCTGCTGGCAGCTGTTTTGTTATTCGAATAACGAATCACCCATCACCAGTAACTGATCGATTGTGACTGAACAGGCACGTTAAGGTATTTATCATTACCACAAATACGTTTATAATGTATGAGACGGAGTGAGACAAGTAAACCCGGCGGGATGGCTTTCAGTCCGAGTGTTCAATTGGCAGGCGATATATCTTGGTGATGTTGCAAAAAAGGTATCAAGGGACAATGAGTGCAATTGAAAAAGAATGTATTCAAAACATTTCTCGAATCACCAATAGCCAAACCGCTGCTGGCAGCTGTTTAGTTATTCGAATAACGAATTACCAATAACCAAACCGCTGCTAACTTCGTTTTGCATTTTTTCTGTTTATTCTGACAGAGTTTTGTTGGACTCAATCCACGATGAAGGATTTATTCTGGAGCATTCAAATTTGCATGGTATAATTTATGCATGCAGAATTGTCTTTAAATGTCTAAAAAACAACCGTCAGTAAACAAGGGAGATAAGTGTGTCCAAATATCTAATTTGTTTAGGGCGCGGGGTTGGCGCAGTGGTTACAGCACTGGATTCGCATTCGAAAGGTTCCGAGTTCGAATCCCGCCCGGGTCGCTGTCGTGTTGCCCGGAGATGGAAGCCCCCTGGAACCACCGTGACGATATAGTTGAAAACATTCACTGAAAGTCACGATAAAATAAAATAAATTAATTTGTTTAGGGCGCGGGGGTTGGCGCAGTGGTAACCGCACTGGACTCGCAATCGAAATGTTCCGAGTTCGAACCACGCTTTCGTGTTGCCGGGAGGTGAGAGCCCCCTGGAACCACCGTGACGATATAGTTAAAAAACTTGACTGAAACTCAAGTTAAAATAAAATAAACAAACAAAGTAATTTGTTTAAAAATGAACTCCGAATATTATACGACCTACTTGAGGACACGGCCTATGTCATTGACCTATGTCTTGGTGATGATACCTGTTCATAGCTAAAGCAGATTACCCGTGTAATAACAGAGTAACGCCCGTTCACCTGATATGGCTCGCCCGATAAACACGGTGTTGATAAATATGTCGACCTACTTGACAACGTGATTCGTGTATCTATTACCATTCTCTGTTAGCCTTGTGCTTACATCCTTGTCGGTATTCACACAAACAACGCGATGTTCTAGGTAAGTTTAAGAACAAATATGTTTTCTGTTTTCAAAGTAGGCTTCTGTTGTGACATTGCTTTGACTATGAGAGTCTAGGGGTGCTTGGTTTGTATAATAAGTCCACACCAGTCCAACATTTCATACAGATGTCCGTCGTCTGGGATTCATCTGGGCAGGTTCAGTGTTACGCCTATGCTGTGTCGTTTGGTTACAGGAATACTATCGTCCTGCGTCGTGTAAAATAGAGAGCTATGATTTTAATTAGCTTGTCAAACTCGGAAGTGAGTTGGGTTATCGAGTTGTATGTGAATATGTTACCTTGGTCACAGTTTTTAAGTATTCATAGGGAACGGAGTCAACGGACGTATCTATCTACCTACCTATCTGTCTGTCTACCTGTCTATATGTCTGTCTGGCTGTCTGTCCGTCACCTATCTATGCTAACGAGCTATTTATTTGTGCTAACTAACTGTGTACATTTAATTCAATAGAAACGGATCTAATGTTTGGCAAAACTCTTATTCGAGGTACTTCGATTTTCCTTCACTAAATGGTGCACAAGATAGCGCAGAGGTAGGCCTTCCAGCCAATGAAGTCATTGACACTATGCCAACACTCGGCTGAGAGGCCTCCTTTGGGTGGTTAATTTTAGAGACATTCTTGGCAAATATGTAAAATAATTATTATGTGAAATATACGTGTGTGAAATGATTATAACTGGACCGGAGTAGGGTATAAGACAAATATACCCACACTTCCTCCGTGTATCGGCTGATATCCCAAAACTGTCGGGATATCAACCGATACATGTCGGAAAGTGTGGGTATATCTCTCACATATTCAAATAATATTTCAGAATAACAAACTTTTAATAACTTAAAAGAAGAAAATGGTTTCCCGATGCATTTTCCATCTGGTTTCGTTCGGGGAGCCGCGGTTTAGAGTTACTTGCCCCTGATCATGAAACCTTTCCCTACCAATGAGTTATTGACTTTTAGTCCTTGGAGGCCTGACCGCATTGCGGAATTATGTGGAAAATACGGCCCTTGCAGCAAACGTTAGTTCAAAAGCGCCAAAAAATCAAATCATAAAAGTGGCATTTATTTCAAAGTAAATACAATTTCCTTTCCAATGGTACCAAAGACAGCTCTCTATGTATTCCTGGTAACCAGATATAATTATGGAACAATGACACTATTTGAAAATTCGACCGAAAATGGCTTACCGACATTTCTGGACATTCGTTTCCAAAGTTGTGTGACAACGTTTTTCAAAAAGTTATTTTTAGCATCCTTGAAAAGGGAATTTAATAAGTTTTCGTATGATGTATGCATCTTACGATCATTCTTGAAAATGTACACCACAGAGGCACAGACAATATAAATGAGAATATGCGCAACAAACCGCGTGGAGGAGTGAATACATTCTATAGGTCAGATCGTAAAACAGCATGTCGGTTCGTTTGTAGCAAAATAAATCCTTGAATTTACGGCCTCGGTTGAATTGGACCACATTTTTGAAACGTCGACTGGATGATTATAATTGCCCAACGCAACAACATCGCTCGATGTGGTTTCGTGTTCACAGAACCATTATCGTTTTCCAGGAACACGCAATAAATTTCCAAGAATTTGCTATGGAATTTGCTATTGGTTACATCATTATCAACGTCCGATTCGTCACCAAAAGGTTTACTTGCAGCAGTTGCTATATCGTCGGCATTGAAGCGACAAACATAGCTCTCTGTCATGTTTGATCAATACCAAATTTGCACTCAAAAGTGCATTTTTTTCTCAAAAACTTCGAATAGAAACCATTCACTTTCCGGACACCATTTTGGAAGTTTGTGCAAGTGCTAAGCACAAGTGCCAGCATTTGTCGATCACGTGACTGGTTTTCATTTTGTCTTTGAAAATAGATCGCGATGTATTGCAGGTCCTTTTTAGCGCTCCTGGCCTGGAACGAAATGAAATTTACAGGCGCTTTTGGAAGCTGCCGTCCTTAAAGGGTTAAAATCCGGAAACTAAGAGTTATCTGCCCTTGGCAATTAATATCCGGGGAAAAAAGAGTTGACGCGAGGGGTCGAGATTGACGCGCGCGGAGATCAGAAACAAAATACTTTTTTTTTTAGGCATAATGTAATCAATTTTATTAATTTATTCGGAAATAATTAAGATACTACTTAACTGCTCGTCAAAAGCTTTCGATCTAGCAGCTTGTATTATTAGTATATCAGTGTATGAGTACGATACTATTTCATTGCTATTTCAATGCATTTTCTGTTTTGAAAAAAGGCTGAAACTATGACTGTTGACTTTTCATGTTGTTGCAATCATCATTTCATCAGTTGAGAGTACTTTTTATGTCAATGTGTTTTTCATCCTCCGTCACGTGTCATGGGCTCGGGCCCTTGCCGCCGTGTTAGAACGAACTTCAGCAAGGATCGGTTTCCAGCAATAAGGAACATAACTGATGCTGTAATAGCTAAATGCTAAATAACTGATGCTGTAATACCAATTTGAACTGCAAATGAAGAACTCCCGCGAAGCCTCAGTTCAGCAGTGAAAACCTTATCGTGAAGATCTCACCTCCAAAACTGGCTTGACTGCCGTGCTAATAGAGTGAAAAGATCGGGATAAGATTAATGATTTCCCACACCGTTTCTTTTATACGGTGATTGAGTGAAGATCTGCTACTTGCCTGATATCATCAATTTCTTGAAACCTATTCCTTACTACCTCATATGATATTTTATAATGTAGACATTATCTGTCCTTCAGGAGTTAACATTCAATAGGATACATATAAACAACTCAAAAAAAAGTTTAGGGTCAAAAGTTTAGTGATGACACTGTTATATAATACAAGCAGTCATGTGCATTTGAAATCCACAAAGTAACATGTTGGCACATATATGCATGTCACAGGCCAATGTGCGCATGTCTAAAGTGACAATCATGAACAACACGTGCAAATGCTGCATTTGCCGACACACAATGCATTTCAGATTTTGAGGAAGATTTCACACAAAGCATATTTTCCTGAAATTCAATAAATTCAGTGTTTAAATATAGTGTTACTTTTAAGATAATTGGTATTAGTAACAATACGGCATGTGTACACCTTTCTAAAACTATACAATCAGTCTCAAAGTGACTTCCCCTGCACGCGTTCCTGCTGCGCGCGTTTCGCCCGCGTCCGTCTGTGATTTACACGCGATGATCACGCGAAATGCACGCGACCGACACGCGAAATGCACGCGTTCAGAACGCGTTCCTTGGGGACGTTACTTTTGAGACGGACTGTATTTAACACAGTGCATTAAACATATTTCGTCCTCGGGAGCGCGTATCCAATTTTAACGTATGATTAAACAGGTAACGTTTGTGATACTTACACATATTTTTTAACTAATATTATTTTATATGTATCATGTAGTTCTCGTAGGAATTTAGTTGTGAACCGTCATAATTTCATATATAAGACATCTGCAGACATCAAACATTCATGTCTGAGAGATAACTAGAATATAGGCTAAGTAACTCTTGAAATATCCGGCTGATTTCGTGACTACCAAGTCCCGGATGTGACCTTTTACTTGTTGCAGACTTTAGCTTGTCCCTTCACGATGACAAATCCTGCTGTGGACCTTGACCGGATACGGGACCGATGGCAAGGATCCATTCAATCCTCACACCTCGCTTCCTATCTGGATATGTACTGCCTTTTGATCCTTGGTGGAACAACATGGCAAGTACGTGCTGCAAGGGCCTTGATTACAAACATCCTGGATTTACTTTATCATACCAAGCAACCAACACTGGAGCAAATAGCTTTTGTGTTCATTACTTAAATTGTTAATACTTGTATATTATGTTCATGGTAACGCTTATTGTGACTTCCATATATTGGGGCATAAGCGTAATTTGGAGAAGTGATTAAATACAGACAATAGTTTCTCAGATGCACCTAATGATTTGGTGAATCAAAGAAGAACAATATCAGATCCAATTCTAATCTACAGGATCAAATATCCTGGATGTTTCATCATGATATTAATGCCATAGAACTGTTAGCATGAAAATATAGAACTCCATCTAAGGGGTGACAACAATAAGCATGAGTAAATGAGCATACGTTTATGCTGTTGTTAGGTCTTTTGTATCCCTTGTTTACTTTTTGTGAGATTGTATACGTTAACTCATTTCGTTTAGAATATAGAGTTCAAATTGATCATGTCTAATATCGTTTGGCATTATTTTCATTTTGTACACCTCGTGAGAATTTGCATTTCAGTTGTAATTTCTTCGAATTGCAGGAACTGTATCAGAGGGTGCTAGCTTGTAGGACCCCGGAGCAGGCTCGGGTGGCATCTATTATTGCTGGAATTCTCTGCATGGTGCTTTCAGTTCCTGCAGCGGTCATTGGAATAGCTGGAGCAGCAGCTGGTATTAACTTGAAGCGTGTCACAAACTATTAACTCAGTCAAGCTCCCACATTGGGATTTTTAATCTTTGTTAATGTATGTTTTGGCTTTATAAATTAGTGTGAAAAGGTGCATAATCAGCTGATAAATGCGACTGACAGTTCAGTTTATATAGAAGCTAATGCGTAATCAGAAAGGAGAGCAATATCAGGGAGGTTGCAGGTTGCAGGGATTAATACATTATTTTACTCTGTGAATTGATTTTCAAGCTACCAGGGAGGTTGCATTGATTAATGCATTATTTTACTCTGCTTAATTGATTTTCAAGCTAACAAGCATGTCATTAAGTGAATTATCCTTATGTCATGCGCAATCTTTCTTTTCTGAATTTTTGCCATTATTTGGCCATCTTAGTAGAGACAGTCACAGGAGGAGGGTTGGATACATTCTTATGAGGGTCCGAAAATCTCACATGTCTCAGAGAACGGTATTTCTCGTATTAGGTGCTTGCTGCAGCTGGTTTATACATTGAAATGTCACGGAATACATTTACAAGCTTCACCCTTATGCATGCCTCTTCCTTGTAATGCACGCCATATTGAAGGTCCGCTGCCCCCTCCACCTAAATCCGCAAATGCTTCGACTGGAATGTCATGCCCTTCAGTCTGTCGACCCGTTATTTATCCATACCTTGACAGGGTCGGACACAGGATTTAGGGTTTGGAGGGGGCGACAAATTTGGCTTCAAGGGGGCACACATTGTGATGAGGAACCGAGGGTCACACTCTCGCATTTTTAGAGAACAGTTTATGGGGTATTGGGGACGTTCTGGCTTAATTTCTTGAATGTCACGGAAAATCTATTTAAATTGAGCACATTCTTGTTTGTGCTTTTCGGATATTATGGGGGTGGTGGGTGTGTGGGGAGAACATGCCACCAAAATCCGCCTGTGCTTGTGGTTTCAGACTGGAATGCCACTACGTATGAGGGAGAGGTTCCTTTACCTCCTGAGGCGATGAGTCTCATACTTCCGCTGTCTCTGCATCATCTTTGTCCACTTCCGGTATCCGTTATAGGACTGGGGGCCATTTCCGCTGCAGTCATGTCGTCCACAGATTCCAGTGTCCTTGTCACCGCGTCTGTCTTCACCAAGAATATCTACAAGAGTCTCATACGAACGAATGTGAGGTGTTGAGAAATATGGTCATGGGCCCTGTTCCACAAAGCGATCTTATTGCTAACTTGATCGTAAACTCTTAGGATCAACTTTTTTAAACCGAGTTGTAACCATCATTCCAGTTGACAAAACAACTGTACAAGATGCCCTAAAATGACTCAAAATTGTTTTGAGAAATATGGACAAATGTGTGTGACGTTGGTTTTGAAATTAAGTAAGCCGCTAAGACTGATCTTAACTAAGATCGCTTTGTGAAACAGGGCCCAGATACAAAGATTATTAAACATACTTTGCCTTGATTGTGCCGTGGTTGGCGTGTCAGTCTCGCCCGGGTACCTGTCTTTCAGCCCGGATATTAAACCCTGACACCGACTTGCTGAGGTGACACCGTGATGATATGGCTGAAAGATTACCGAAAACCACGTAAAGTCCAAAACGACTCTCTCACTTTGGCCTCTAAATCGGTTAGAACAAAACGTCAAAATTCAGCGAAAGGGTTAGATGATTTGAAATAGACAGTTCTTTTGACAAATGAGGCGAGTTGGTGACAAGTTTGAAAAGTTTAGCATCGCTGAGTCCATATAGTAGTTGGATTGGTTACCGGTTGACATTGTTTGGCGATATGCTGAGAATGATCATTTTTGAAATAACTAAGATAATCACACTCAGTGTGATAACCCCTGCTGAATGTAGGAACATAAATATAATCATGCCAATAAAGATTGTCACACACACGCATGTTTAACATGTGACAGAAACACAGTTAGAAAAGAACATCATCGAGAGTCAAATTTAATAACTGACAAAATGGTCATTTGAATACGACGTGCCTGAGCCAATGGATGAACTAATACCTAGGAAACAATGCCACAAGCTTCTTGATCACACGTTATTCATCTGTCTGTCCAGTCTTAATCAATGTCTTCAGTGTCTTGTAAATTACTTACCATATATGAACCAAAACAAAGTTCATCAAGGAGCCCTACCCAGTGTCTAGAAATACCGACTCGAAAACCGCGACTGGACTTTCCGTCCGGACCTGTCATATACATATCCCCC
>JAUELE010255041.1:0-10660 GCA_031471655.1 Diodora aspera | reverse complement strand
GGATATGTTGTTAATATGTTTGATAAAATATGTTTGATAAAATCCCACAAACTGGCGAAAAGTTTACATCTTGTGATGTCATTGATCAAATAAGCGCCCCTCCCTTGGGGGTATCCTAATAAACGCCCCTCTGAATGTTAACTTGGTTTGGCGCCCTGGGCGCTTATTAGGTCGAATACGGTATTAATTATCGTGCTACACACGCATGTCCCTAGCATTGGGTAGGGAGTGTACATATCCGATACCCACACTTAACACAAATTCTCATCATGTTAGCCTTTCTTGGCATTAAGTAAAAAATATGCAAAAATCTGTCAATCTACAAGATGTCAGCTTCCAAACAAACCAACAATCATTAAAATATTCCTATAATACGTTTGTGCAAACACCTCAACAGATGCTCCCTTGTAACTCTGTTATCACTTGTCTTATCTCAAATTCTCTGTCTTTGTTTATAAAGCATTTGGTTAATATCTTAATCCTGTTTTCCAATTCAGAACCAACTTCAAAGAATTTGTCGGATATCTTTCCAATTAAAAACACTAATGGCTGAATGTGCAGGTGAAGAAGACTCCTTTAATGACGATAATTATGTTTAGTTGTATTAGTTTGTAAGAAGAACAAATCAAAGGATATTTTCCCTTGAAATATGATCAAGCCTTGATATTGGAGATAAATTACTAGCAAAAATATATATAGCACGTTTGTCAGTTTTACAGCCTCTTGAATATTCGAATTATTTTTGGACTTCCAGGTGACAAAATAAATAATAAGAGCATTCCAAACTTTTTGACAGAATCTTGAACATATTTTCAAATCTTCAGAAACGTTACACTTGCAAATGAATGCATTCAGCTCATTCGGAAATTGATGGAACATTCTCCAGTAAACCCTTAGAGAAAGTTTCAGAATGAGACTGGCTATTTGAAAGTAGAAAGTAAATCCATCTGCATCTGCCAGGACTAAGGGAATATGGCGTTATTTAGTTAAGCATACACTTTTACAATGTACGATTGTCAATTTATGTTATTTATTTCAAACCGATAGCACCAGACCTATTTAGCATTCGGGAGCATGTATTCAACTTTAAAAAGCAGTTTGAAACTCTTAATAGTACATTAAGTTTATAAATACATTATGGTAAGCATTATTGTCTGGTTATGTTTTACATCATGACATTTGTGTGTCAATAAACCATCCAGATATATATATATCATCTGCTTGTGACAATACCTGATTCCAAGTTCTGTCATTAAATATTGATCATGTAAAATAGCTCAGCTTCATTAAAGAGGAAAAAACATATTGATGGATGTTGTAAAGCTCAGAGAGGTGAAACTCCAGAAGCAGGATGCCCTGTGAATCAAGTCATTATCTCGGTAACAGAGGTTGGAGGTTGAAGTTTGTTAACATTAACTGGCCTAACCTGCACCATTTGTGGGAACACTTTGAAAATGTAAGATACTTGGAGGCAAAGATATTTTAAGTCAGTTTTGTGTGAGATGTGCATTGCTTTCATCCAGCGAGAGAGCTAGACACCATTGATTACCTTTGATGTTGTCTAAGAAGCTGTGCGATGAGTTGGCCTCATGCAATACATGGAGGTCACGAGCTTGCGAAGTTAAGTGAGTGAGTGAATGTGATTTAACATAGCAGTGGGTAATGTTTCAAACATAAGCTACGGTTGGTACAAAGGGCACCAAATGGTTGAGTCGAAAGTGACCCAGTCGGGATTCGAACCCCCCCGACATTGCGGTTGTGAGACAGACGCTCTACCAACTGAGCTACCCTAGCCCCCTTGCGAAATTAAGCAATGTCGAGCCTGGAGAGTAGTTGGATGGGTGATCGGCTTGCGTTGAAAGCTTCCAGGCCTTCAAGGGTTCGCCCCTGCCTTGCACTGACATGCTGCATGCTGGCAATGTCAGTGGTGTCACTTTGGGCAAGTGGCTTTACTCACAAATTGCCTCAGTCCACCCAGCTGAAACTGGGTACTGGTCCTCCATCAGGAGTGTTGTTAACCTTCTGGTGCCTAGTGACTGCTTGGGTTACAAGCCGAGTGTTTTGAGCAAGCTATACAAGACTGAATTTAGCGCTATACAAGACCCAACATTCTTATTATTAAGTTTAGAGTTACCAGTGAAGGCAGTGTTCAGTTCTCTGACACAGGTTGTGCAAGTTTTCTCTGCTTGTTCAAGCAACAAGTTTAACAGGAACATTGTTTAAGTGGTCAATTAATCTCATCCATTCTAAAACGATGATATCAAAGCGAATCAAGTTTTAACAGCTTTTCAGTTTTCTTGTACAAGGTATTTTATTCCTCTACGAGTAGTACAGTTGCCCTAACTTTTTAGACGTTTATAGAATCAATGATGCCAGGCATGTACTAACTTAAAAGATAACTAAGCAGATATGAAGTTTGACCCCCCCGGCATTTGTCAAGCACTTGGAAAGTCCCATTGACCTGTTGGTGTCAATATCCATCTCTTTGGCAACCAATGTTTTTTGGAGAAAATGTTTTTGGGGTGGGTGGGTGAAATGGATTTTTACATTGCAGGGGGCAATATTTCAGATAGCGCAATATGATGTGCAAGAGGCACATCAGGGAAAGGGACAACACAGGATAGATAGTAAGAAAGAGAAGGCGAAAGATCCTCATTTTAGACAGCTCTTACGTCAAGCATGAGGATACTGGGTTGGAGGGAATCAACATTTTGAGAAACTGAAAGGGGCCTTGGTTGGAGCTAAAATAGTTAAACTAAAGATTCTTAAAAATCACTTCAAAAAAACCCTGGAGAATGCTGTTCTTGTGTCAACTGCTGGTTGTATTCCTCTCAAACTGTAATCTGTTCCTTGATCCTGGTATTCATTATTTCGTTGAAAAATTGCTGAATCAGTCAGCCACTGTTAATCTGACATTTCTTTTAAACATTTAATCTATTCCAGTGTAATTTGCCCTCATTTATCCAACGCATTAATCTGACATTTTTGTCTGCAAGCATGAATGTCTGATCGACGGGGCCTGACGGTATTCACTCAATATTTGAAAGTAAACAACATGGTCTTTAATATTTTTAAGACTCTTCCGTGTTAGTGAGAATCAATATACCGTGGGAAGTTTTGCTTCAAATTGTCCAACATACTTACACCTCAAACCACAAACTTCATCTGTTGCTTCATCCCTCGTCTAGTTTGTGCAGTATTTTTACATTTGCATATTCCCACCCCATTCATAAATATCCTTTACACAGAACTCATATAAACATTATTGCTGCAAACATTTTCTTTTAATAAACATCTTTCTGTTTTGTTGTAAAAAATACTTGTAAACAAGTTTGAAGGAAATGAATCCAATGGTGATGGCAGCTCTTTCTATGACTTCAATACCCTCTTGCTGTCGTAAATATGCGACTAACATGATGGAATCACAGGCTTTTTATCACTGTGATATTGACTTGAAAGCTCTCAGGATGTATTTACTCTTAAGGGAAGTATTCTATTTAATGAGTAGCTCCCGGAAACATTCAAGAGAGCCTCGATGAAGTGAATTTCTCGCTTGTCCAGCTGGTTTTTTTTGGTCCCGTTAAAGACCAAATAACATTTTCCATTAGACATGTCTGATTTGAATTTTAAGGAACAAGTTGAGTTTTTTTGTGTAACATCAAAGCTCAAATTTGTTGTTGCAAGCTTTGGAAACCTTTGGACATTGGGAAATCTTGATTTGGTAGGGAAAGGAGTAAATTGCGCTTTCTGAAACATTTTCATACCATAACTGGGGAGAATGTCACCATGTTGAATTCACCGAGTCCGGTGAAGACACACAGTTTGAATGATTATTGTGTTACAGGTTTTCAATTTGATTTATAATGTGTGTGAAAGTTGCAAATTAACATCATCAGAAGTAGCAGCATAGAGATGAGATGATGTTTTACATTGCAAGGGCAATATTTCAGCCATAATGCAACATGATATGCCAGGTGTAAACTGAAAGGAAAATATGCCCATTTGGTCAATTTTAGAACAAGCATTGGGTTATTGTGACCCTATTCTTTATAAGTGGTACAACATATTAAAAAAAAACAGTATAGAACCTGAGAAATGATTTTTGAAATGGCATAATACAGAGGTTACTGTAAACCAGAAACAAATAAAGTTAGACTTTTTATGGCTGGGAGTAGAGTGAGAAAAATGGAATATGATGTGCTTATAGAAGCAATATTAATGTTCCTCGTTTACATATTAATGACTATGTGCTCTATGAAAGAAAAGACCAATGCAGACTTCAAGTCTACTTATTGGGGGATATGTCATCTTCTGATGACTCTTATATATATTCTGAAAATGTGCAACATATCAATAAATATATTCTCTTTTTTTTTGTGTTTCAGCGGACACTACAAATGTAAAACGTGGTAAGTAATTGTTATTCTTCCTTTGTAATAACAGCACAAACAAATCAGTCCTTAATCTGAACTACAATGATTAAAAGATGTTATACAGTGGTCCCTCACTTTAACATGGTTCGTTATACTGCTGTCTCGGGTATAACACAGGGTATTTCTTGGCTCCAAATTGTTTTAGAAAATAGGGTACATTTCCCGCTCTTCAGCACTGATGGCAGTTCAGCTGGGAGTGTTCAACTCACAACTTACAGCAGATCTGAAGAACAACAAACAAACTTTCAAACTTTAATTGATGTAAATTCGTTTAATATTTTTATTATTTAATTATCAGTTTTAAACTAATTGTAATTATGACAAGTTACTTAAATTTATTGCATTTGCGGAAATCGGGTATGTTTCCAACTCTTTGGCAATAATGCAGCGGTTATGTTCCAGTGGACCCCAATGATCGCGCTTTAATGAGGGACCATTGTATAAGGGTACATGTTGGTCCAATATCCCAATAGCCCCAGCTGTAACCCAAATCATAGCCCCCTCCAAGGACTGGGGCCCAAAAGAAAATGTTCAAACATAAAAATTCACTTCAAGGATGTACTGAAGTTCAGAAAACATATAATCTTAGGGAACGTAGGAGTGATGGGTCATCAGAATATAGACCTGGCTCAGTCACTACAATGTTAAGTGTTCGAGAATGGTATAGTAAACAATCTCTTCAAAATGACCGACAGAAATCTAAATCATGCCATAGCTTCTGTCTGTCATGTATTTCTATAAGTTAAACTTGTTTTGTAATGGAAAGTGATATAAATGTTAGTGTGTCTGTTGTTTTAAAACAGAATGACAATAACTTTCCCTATGTTTTTGCAGGAACAGGGCCCGAGATCAACTCCCTTAATGGAGGAGGCGTATCAGTCTCTTGCTATGCAAAACCATCACTGACGTTATCATTTATTGTCTCAATTCTCTTCTTTCGGTGCGTCTTATGACACTAATTGGTAGACCAAGTTACTGTGCCTTACTATCTGGTGTACACATAGCGTTCAACAGTCATATGATTGGTGCAATTTATTTTCAAACCAACCAATAAGATGTCACATGATTAGTGAAGAGTTTCTGATTGGCCCATCCAAGGACAAGAGAAGGTGAAGGTCACTGGAGCACTTCCCAGGAAAGGGACATCTGGTTCTTCAAGTCTAGTGATAATGTTATAGATGTGCCATATTTATTGCATACTAACTTAGATACAGCAAGGAATTGTACAGGCTATATTAATGTTCAGATTTCGAAGGAATAAGCAATCCATTGGATAAAAGGCTTCCTTCATCTCAAGTTCTGTTGGGATTGTGCAATCTGATTGGTGCGTATTTGTCATGAACAGCTGTGATTGGTCGATCCAGAATAAGGCAGCATTACATACTTGTGTTGATCTCTGACCAACAGAATGGATATATAACTGGACCTCAAGTTTTGATTTTTGATTTCTGACCACATGAAATCAAGAAATTATCCACCATCAACTGTATTGACAGCTGTTAGAATGTGAGTACTTCTAATCGTATTGGTTTGCAGAAACCTCTGAGGCAAGTTCAGACATGACTTGAGCTACGGGTAAAATGCATTGTTGGTTGTTCTTGGCCCTAGGTGATGTGGTTCGTCCCCGGCCGACAGGTTTCAAGAGTGTGAAGTCTCAAATGTGGAATCTTGTACATATTCTGGAGAAATCAAGCTCCTAATCCAGAGACTTTGTATAGTTTCTTGCCAATGAACACTACTTAATGACTGTATGAATAACAATTTTTTGTGGACACCCGGCCCTGTGGACAAGCATTTGTGCAAGTGGTAAGACTGCAGACAGGAACATTTCAAGTCATAATTCGGGATGGTTTTACACATCTTTCTGTTGGACAAACTAGACATTTTTCTCCCAGGTTGTGACACCAGGTAAATAGAGACCGATATTTTCTAGTATTCCATGAAGAAAAGGTTAGACCACATTTTCTCTTGCAGTAAAAATGATTGAACACCTTTGGTGCCAAATGACATGTCTGTAAGTCACTGCAGAAAAACCAACTTACGTTTCAAAATTTCATCCCAAATAGGTTTTCAAAATTTCTCTTTTTGCCTGCAAAATCAGAACACCTTGCGGTATAACCACACCCATTATCTACACCTCATTAAAGGTACAGTGTATGACCGGAATGTCTGTGGTGCATTTTTTTCCAGTGAACATCTGACACCAAAGATGTTAATTGAAATTCACATGAAATATAATTAATTATCTCAGTATAAATATTTATATTTAACGCACTGAAAATTATCTTGGTTAGTCATAATTGTATTTGCATCCAAATGATTATTTTCTATCCAAACAAGCTAATTTTGTTTGTTCTCTTCATTTATGAAGCAGTTTGTCTTATTGTATGTACCGACAGAAATTCAAAATCATTGCTTGTTCCGTAAAACTACAAAGAAGACGAATGCAGTCAGACTGACGCCACAAAAAGCTCTTGTAATCCTTGCTTCAAGAAAAGGAAATAGTTCCATGTGTCCATGAGAAACCATCCCAATCACTCTGACAAATTACAATTATTTTCTTGTCAGCAAGACATTATATTATTCGTGAGAAAGGATTCAATATGGCTGGGTACTCATTCTTCTGAACCCTGCTGGAAGATTTGCTGTATATATGATATATCTGTTTATATCAAAGATAGTTGTACATTTTCTACAGTGTCCACAGTATTCTTATGTACAAAGAGATCTGTACAGCTGAACTTTGTGTACAAATTAGATAGGTGTACAGTGGAGAGAAGTTATAGAACTTATTTGCACAAATTCAGACAAGTATGTTCATTTTCTCAAGACAAAGTATTTATTGCTTAAACTGTTTATCCCCGAGTGACACCCCACTGTATGTCCTTGATAAAAACAAATGACACCCCAAGTAGACTCATATTGACAATGATGCCCCCTGTATATCCTTCATGATGACAAATGACATCCCCTGTAGTTCCTTCATGACAAATGACATCCCCTGTATCTCCTTCATGATGACAAATGACATCCCCTGTATATCCTTCATGATGACAAATGACATCCCCTGTAGTTCCTTGATGACAAATGATATCCCCTGTAGTTCCTTGATGACAAATGACATCCCCTGTATATCCTTGATGATGACAAATGACACCCCCTGTAGTTCCTTGATAATGACAAATGACACCCCCTGTATATCCTTCATGATGACACCCCCCTGTATATCCTTCATGATGACAAATGACCCCCAACTGTATTTCCTTGATGACAGCAAATGACACCCCCTGTATGTCTTTGATGACCACAAATGACACCCCCTGTATGTCTTTGATGACCACAAATGACACCCCCTGTATGTCTTTGATGACCACAAATAACACCCCCTGTATGTCCTTGATGTTTTAAGATTGAAACATAAATGAATTACAAATCATATTAACATCTACATTAAAAATTACAATGGACGAAAGAAAACATTAAAATATTTTGATTCATCTTTATTTGATGCATATATCAATACTGTTAAAGTTATCACATGTATTTAGAAGTAAATTAATTTGCTAATTATTTTCAGTTAAAAAGCGTTGCATTTAGTTCGAGTTCATTATATGACAGAAAAGGTAAGGTTAGTCCTAGTTTAGTAACTAATTTTTCAAATTCATGTTCTTACATTAACATAACAAAAGAAATCGAATCGACATACACCATTTATCTAAACATTGACCCTTTGAACTTGAGTTTCTCTGTCTTTGGCACCTGCACCCCACATTCCCCACCTGGAAACAGCAAAAACAATTTTTTTTAACCAAAACTAAAATTATAATCAATGGAGTTGCTTATTGGCCAATAACTTGCATAGCTATCACTGTCAGTTTGTAAACAGCAACTCTTGCCGGTCTTTACCCGTCTCTCTAGTTACTGGTTGAAGCCTGAATATAGTGGCTGAGGTTCAAAGGGTTAAACTGGAATTGTCCTTTCAGACACATCTTTATCTTGAGAAAATGAACTGACATAAATCAAAATAGAACAATCAAATGGTTACTGTTGGTAACTGAAGTAAGTATATATATATATATATATATTTATTTGTATTCTGTTATACTTGTGCAGTGCTCATTATACATGATTGTTTTCATTTCATTTTCTGTAGAAATTTTGACATTAGAACATTAGCATCATGAACTGAAAGTACCGTCAGGTTAATAGATATAATGAAATAAATGACATTAAATATCATAAAACAATTCATGACAAAGTCCACCAAGATTAATGTCTCAGCAAGTTACTACTGTAGACTGATTTCAGTCTCTCAAATTAATTTTTTTCTCCCTTTTATGTATTTTTAAGTAAGCATACATTTGATTGTACAGAGACTTGTCTCTTCTCGGCCGAATATTAGCTATCCCTAGACTTGCAAATAAAGACTTTCCAAGTCTCTGAAGTAAAACAAATTTAAGGGTCTAGTTACTATTACTACTCTTGCAATGTTGTTTGGTCATAATCATTGGATTTGAAAACTAGGTGCTTTTTTCAATACTAGTTTTACTTGTTAATTGCCATACAGTTATCACTATTTTCATGTTTGTATATGGGGAATAAGATGACAGTATAATTTATACATCACATTGCACTCATTGAAAGCTCTCCTGATTCATGTTTATACAGACTACTCAAAAGAAGTCTAGGTTCAAAGATAGTGATAACATTTTATTGACAGAAACCAGTGCATCACAAATTCACATATATTGACACACATGTCACTGTGTGCATGTTTAAAGTGAAATCATGAACAACACGTGCAAATGCTACATGTGCCGATATATCATGAATATTTCATGTGAAAACTTCAGTACAATGTTAGCATTACATTTTCACCTGACCTTTATGGTAATTTGTAAATTTTCAGTAGTAAGAATATGCAATGAAAATATCCTTAATAAAAAATATGCTCATTTGGCCAGTTCTGGCGAATCTTCAAACAGCAAAATTGATTATATCAGTTTATGCTTGTATCAGTTTTAACTCTTAATTTGTTTGAGTAGAATATCATTTCAGGTGCACAAAGTAAAATTATGGATGCTGTTCATACCTTTTAACAATGCAGACTTTTTAACAATGCAATCTGTCAGACTTGGCGGTTATGGGTTCAAATCCCATGCAAGTATCTTTTCTTTTTTTCAACCAGGAGATTGACTCATGACGCTGGTGATATGGCTGAATGATTGCCAAATACCTTTTTAGCTGCACAGGATAGCTCTCAATCATCGGAAGAATCGTTCTCTTACTATTTCTGTTTGCCCGTTTTAAATTCAGATTTTGTAAAAGTGTAACTTTGCTTAAATGGACATAGTCAAAGTTGCATCTCAAACACCAAACAGAAACCATTTATAGGTTCAAATCACTCTTTTTACAACAAAAACTCTTTTGCAAATATAATGATGGCATTGTAGATCATAAACTACACTTTATCACACGCAAGTCATACTGACCTCCATTTTCGGCTGCAGTCAAAAACAATATCATTTGGCGACATCATCAGCCTAGTGCTGGGCCACGACTACACATTCACTATGTTCTACAATGTAGCGAATGCACAGTCATGGCCTGGAACTAAGTTGTGATGTCATCAGAATGAGCATGTTGATGCAAGATCTATTTATATCTCCAGTCATCCAGGGAAATCTCTTTTGTTTATCACCTAAATCTGTGTGAATCTTGACATTAATAAAAAATCGGGGAAAATGTGTTATATGGAATGACTCAAAGAATAGAAAAACAAACATGCTTTTAACACAATAATACAACTTTGGTTATCCCCCTTTAAACTACTTTTGCCGCCCTATCACATTCCTGTAGCCTGTTGTACCTACACAAGATGAAAAAGATATCTTGTCTAATGAAGATACACCTGAGATTTCGGTTTGGTATTCTAGATTAATTTAAGATAAGGCATAATAAAGAGACACTGAAGAATGTCTGAAACTTACATTATGATATTATCTAAATATCTTCCAAAGGTCATGTGTATATAATAGCAGTATATCTGGATAAAAAAATTTGGCATTACACAGAAAGTATGAAAATAAAAAATTAGTGGTATTGCAGAGAGCCCCATTGTTAAAAATATATGTGCAACAAGTTGATGAGGGGCAGATAAGAATTTAGTGGAAGGGGGGCCTCACTTGCTTTCAGGCAGAGCCAGATCTGGAGATCTTCCCCCCCTG